>JAJOOF010006233.1:0-46070 GCA_029582545.1 Solanum lignicaule
AACTTTGCTTTGACTTGCTTCTTAACTTCTAGACTTGACTCTTAACTTCTTTGACTTTGATCTTAACTTTCCTTGAATTGGATTATGGATTCAAGGTTCATGATCTCATGTTTATGGATGATTTCATGATGTTTAGATGTACCTTAGAATGTTGGAATCAACTAGAAAACGTAGGTACATCGCTTGGAAACTAGTACGAAAACATGGGGGGAGAATGGGGTAAATTGGAGTCCTTGGCGCTCTGGGAGGCGTGGGGCGCCAGACCCCAAACTTCAGAGAAGTCTGTGGGGCGCGCTTTCTGGTGTGGCGCCCCAGCCCCGTTACCCAGATGTTCTCGATTTTTCTTCTCCGTTTTTCATCTCTAAACCCTCCAATCTTTCCTAGTTCTTTCCCCAAACACTTTGGATCACTTGTACCCTCAATACACAACCAATCTAACTTGAAAAACAGCCCGGATACATGAATCAAATCAACAAGAAACTTCAACAACACAACCAAATCAAGAACTTAACGATGTCCTTCAAGAACTTCACCTTTTAACATGTAAACAACCCAAAATCGCTGAATTGAAATAAGTTGGTGTGTGGGTGAACTAAACCATCACTAAAAGATCTTACATACCTTAATAGGGATCTCCCCCGATGAATTCCACTCCAAAACCTTGACGTTCTTGGCGAAATCTTGGCTTTTCTCCCTTTCTTTCTTCTTTTCTCTCTTCTCCAAGCCCTAAGCGTATTTCTCAATTCTCCAAACTGACTAAGTCATGTTTTTACCCCAATAAATCCCTAAAAACGAATTAGAAAATTAGTTAGAGAAAAGACTACTTTGCCCTTCCCTAAATCCGGATTGGGACTTTCCTCGATCCAACAACCCAACTTCCGAAAGACATATCTCACTTATACGATGTCGAAATCGTGGAAACTCGACGGCGTTGGAAAGATATTCCCAAGGTATTTCCAACCATATCAAGAACTATTCCTAACTCATCCTGAGCTAGGAGTTTGGTCATCTGAAAATGACCAAAACTCACTTTCTTAACTAAGACAAAAATTTCCAGATTTCCACATGCTTTCCAAAAAAGATTATTTTCAGATTTTGAAACTCTTTCTAGTCGTTTCTAGGTGCGAGTTGTTACAATGTAGTAGTCCCATAAGTAGGAATATAATCTCAAAAAGATTAGGAACTCAATACTCAAGACTTAGAACTTGAAAATACTACTCCTCTTAAAGATACTCAACTTATGGAGGTCATGCAGATTTTATGGGAATGAACAACTCGACTCAAGGGTCTAAATAACAATATGTAACTCATGTATATGACTCTTCTCATTCTCATACTTACTTCCTCAAAAATCAGTTTAAAATCTAGCGTGGCTTTGAAAAACTTCTTAAGATTTATAACTCAAAATAGGGTTCATGCTTAATTATAGACATGAACAAATCAACTCAAGGATCTCAATAAAAATATAGAAACTCAATAATTAGGAATAGAATTTTTAAAAGAACCATGAACTCAAATCAATTTATCTCAAGAATACTCAAATTTAGGGGTAGAATTCTAGATTTCTCTTTTACTCATTTTAAAGTTGATGTAGGGCATGAGGACAAACTAGTCCAACACTATGATAGCCTTACATACTTGAAAAAACAAGGTTCTTGAAGAAGAACTTGATCAGAAGCCTTGAAACCCTAGCTTGAAGGTAAACAATCAAGAAAACCTTTCTTGAGATTCTTGAATTAGTTTCTTGAAATCTCTATGGCCAAGATTTATTATTTTCCTTAGTGATTCATAATTGTATGGAGGATTTTGAGTTATAAAGAATGGAATTCTTGGAGAAAAACTTACCTTGAAGAAGAATCTTGAAAATAGATTGAAAGAATCTTGAATGGAGTCTTCTACTTTGATTTTTCCTTGGGTTTTTGCCGTAGGGTTTGAGAGAGAAGAGAGCGATGGACTAAAAGATGAAAATCTGATTGCAGTGAGCCTTTTATTATCAATAAATTAGTTTAGGGTTTTCTTGGAGGTAAAAACAAAACAAAAACAACTGTTTTTAATGTTTTCCCGTCGGCTGAATTCGTAACAGCAATGTATAGGTTACTAAAATAGTTATAACTTTTTACTTCGAAATTGGATTGACGCGAAATTGGTGGCATTGGAAAGTAGATTCATATACCTTTAATTTAATAGGTTATGGCTCACGTAACTCTTTATATTCTAAGAGATATGGTTGTTTGAAGTTGGCCAAGTAGAATCTTACATCAAAACTTAATCGATAAGAAAACTTCAAGAACACTTATCAAGAACTCATCAAGAAATTAAATTGCTCAATATTTATGGATAGATTCACAAAATAAACTCATGATTGATGTGTGGGTGAATGAACCCAACAATATGGAAGCTTACATACCTCTTAGGGATTAAATCCATGGCGAAATCCGCAACAAAACTCAAGAACCTCGACGAACGCCTTGATCCTTTCCCCTTTTCTCCTCTTTTCTCTTCTTGAACTCTCAACTAAAACCCTAGATATATATTAGGATTATAAAATGAACCTAATAGGATTAGACCCTTAAAACCTTACTAAAAATAAATTAAATCTGATTTGGTAAGGAAAAGACCAAAATACCCCTCACTATTTTCGGGTAACTTTCCTTAACTAGATAACTTAACTTCAAAAGGGCATATCTCACTCATCTGAACTCGAAACTTAGCAAAATCGGTGGGTTGGAAAGATAATTCAAATACCTTTCATTTTTTTATCTTATGGAACACCTTACTCATCCTGTACTGAGAGCTATGGTTGTTTGAAGTTGACCCAAAACTCATAACTTAAGCATAACTTGCAAAATTTCATATTTTGCTATTTCCAATTTAGTTCTTTTTGGAACTCAAGGTGTTACATCTAGTGACCTGACCTTAATACTTAAGAAATTTTAAATTCCTTGATAAAATCCTACTCACAACGAAGGATGGTTTGAGTCTTAGTTCAAAAAAATTTCGGGGTGTTACACAACAATTCCCATATCAATTATATAGAGAAATGGGTCAAACCACTCAAAACCCAATATCAAAATGGAGGTTTAAATTCGAAAAATAATACTTGAAACATTACTCAAGGCGTTAGGAACTCATTAGGAAAATCATTTCAAAAATGGGTTTAAAATAAGTTCATAAACTCACTTTTACTTCAAAACTTAAGTTCATGAAGAAACCCCAATTTATCAACCCAAAATCTTGATTTAAACTCATAAATTCAATAATAAGAATAATGGGTAATCAAAGGTTTAGAGTTAAGATACGTTACCCAAAAGATTTTACTTGAAAACTTGGTCTAAATCACCTTCTTAAAGCTCCTAAAACTCAAAAATGGTGAAATAAGGTTGAAACCCTGATTTTTAGAAGGCATTCTACCCAGGTCTTAAATGCTCATCACGATCGCGACCTAGAGTCACGTGATCGCGATGAGTAACACAGTCAATTCATTAAAGTTGACCATCACGATTGAGTCAAGAACTTCGATCGTGATGTTAGGTGATCGTGATGAGATAACCTCGCGATCGCGATGACCAATATGGTCATGCTCCAGATGCAGAAACTAGCCAAGTCAAAATCATCGAAATGACTCTCGAGATTTGTTTGGAACCCCGTACACACAAACCACATATGAAAATCGATTATACTTAACGTTCCAGACTTAATGGAAGCTTCAAAACATGAATATAAGGTCTCATTGACCCGACATTAGTGAAAACCACAAAAAATTAACTCAACGCTTAAAAGGGATAAAAAAATCGGGACCTCTCAAAAATCAACCAAGACCTCACCTAGGCCTAAAATCATCCCTCGAATCTAGTGGAACTCTCAGAATTCCGATCCAAGCACCCGAACCTGAATGTTGACCAAAGTAAACCCAAAGGCTAAAATTCCACAATTTAATAACTTAGGACCTCAAATCCTCAAAAAGACTCGGAATTTGAAACCGACAACTCTCACTGATCAAATTTCACATTTTGGGACTGATGGAATCAACAACATTTCATTCCGACATTCGAAACTCCAAAAGACCCCAAGAACTACTTTCTTAACAACTTTGCCCTTCAAACTCACAAACATACCAAAATCTCATATTTTAACCCAAAGTTCAAAACTAACTTTTCAAACTCAATCATAAAAGACTTAGGGTCGATATCCAGAGAGGAAATATGGTAAATTCATGAAATATTAAAAAATGACCGACCGAGTCATTACAGTTTTGCATACGGATAGGGTCGTGTATATGTTTAGATCTTCTCTCCTGAGCCATTTTTGTCACGCCTCGAGCCTACACCCTGGACGTAACTAGCACCCGAGAACCATTGTTGGTCCCCAAGCGAACTTTTGGTTTGGCTCATTACTCAGCGGAAGACTTACTCAGTTGAAATAGAAATCTCCAACAAACTCAACTCTTAACGATATCATTAGTAAGATAGTTTAACTCAAAATACTCAATACATAATTGTTCAACTCAAGTCTTAAACATTAACAATGGAAATGGAAAAGCCTCCTCAAAACACTACTGTTTATGAAGCCTCAATACTGCGATGGAAGTTAGGACAAGACACATGACCTCCTAACAAAACTAAAAGATAAATGGGAAATTTTTCGGAAGTAAGGAGGCTCACCAAAGCAAATCTGGAACTGCAAGTGATATCAACGAAGCGCATGTTGATGACCTTGATTACCTATATTTGCATCATGAAAGATGTATCCCAAATGAAGTCAGTACATTGAATATACGAGCATGCAAGGGGAACTCTAAAGCACAGACATAAGCTTAAACTAATAAAAAGGAAGAACACACTCACTTCATCTCAACTCAACTCAGAAATACTTATCTCAATTCAATATATAAGCAACAACAAAGATGTTGTATAAAGAAAGATTTTAAAACAGTAGAGGGAGAAACATGACCTATTGATGAGGGAGATTAAAAATCAAAGAACTATTCGAACAGAGAATTAGATGAGCGAGATTTTTTTTTTTGGGAAAAAAATTGAGAGAGAACGTGATGACTTAAACGTGGGATTAATGTGAGATAAATTAGGAACTAACCTAGGATGCACTTTATTTACTAAAATACTGACATATTGACATTTTAATAAATATTTTAAAGTGTTGATGTTTTATTTTTTAATTATGTTAGAAATTTTGACTAGTTAGCTAATTTTTTCAAAATATTTTATCAACTAATCTGTCATTAGGATTTTTGCTTCAAGGTTCTCTCTGTTTTTTTTTTTGAAAGGCCAAATGCCAACGTTTTATTAATAGGAAACTGCATAAATGGCCACAAAACCTAAAATAATTACAATTTTATAGCACAACCCAAACTAATTCAATAAATACCCATTGACCCAAAATAAATTACAGTCATATCCCCCCTTCAATTTCGGCCAAATTTCCATTCAACCCCCTTTAAATTTAGGCCCAATTTTGCCCTAACCTTTTAAAATTTAGGCTCAATTCACCTTAACCCAAAACTCTTTGTCCTAATATTAATTTTTTTTTCTTTTTTCTCATTTATTGTTTTTGTCTTATCATTAATCACTTTTGTTCTTTCTCATTAACTATTTTTATTTTCTCTTTTATTCTTTTCTCATTTATTATTTTTATTCCTTTTTCATATTATCCTTTATTAGAGATACCATTTGGTAATATTTTTATTATTATTTATATTTTGTTTAGTTTATCTTCTTTTTTATTTTTTCTCTCTTTTTATATTTTTACCTATTTAAGAAATAAAATAAATTACTTTTGTTTTTTTTCTACTTTATTATTTTTATTTTCTCTTTTATTATTTTTATTCTTTTCTTCATATTATCCTTTATTAAAGATACCATTTGGTAACAATTTTATTAATTCTTTCTTTATCATTTTCCATTTTATTCTTTGTTAGAGATATTTTCATTTTATTCTTTATTAGAGATATCATTTGCTAATAGTTTTATTATTTATCTATTTGTTCGTATTTTTTATTTTCTTTTTTCCTATATTTGAGATACCATTTAGTATGAACTTAGCCTTCAACCACAAATGGGGTCCTTTAGGCAGCCGATTGCCCGTTTGCTTCCACTGGCTTACGTCGTGAAAACCCGTCAATGAAATAATGAAATGAAGCGAGGGGCTTTTCCCATCCTATGAGCCCTACGAGCTCACGAGTCGTCAGTCACTCGGAGGCAAAATATCTCCTTTTTGGCCGGTGTAACTCGTCTCTAAAGACGAAATCGGGAAAGAAGGAACCGGTGAGCATTCCCCTGTTCATTTGTCTAACTACTAACTATGTGATTGTCTTACAATATCATTTACCAATGAATATAGGGTGTGCACAAGAAATCTTAATGATATCACAACATATATATACTGTATATACAAAATTATCACTTGGGGAATCTATTGTAATTATTAAAGAGAGCATCAATGTAAAGGAGTATATATATATATATATATATAGATATACTAATTTAGTATCAGTTAAGCAAAATTATCACTTGGGGAATCATTTGTAATTATTAAAGGGAGCATCAATGTAAAGGAGTATATATTTATAATTAATTTGTATTTGTGGGGCAATTGCTTAGTTTCACCTTGTATTAATCATAAGAACAAACACTATACGTAAAATGGGTAGAACCCCCGCCCCCCCAAAAAAAAAAAAAAAACTAAAAAAAGACCCAACCCAAAAAAAAAAAAACAAGAACAAAAAACCAAACAATCAATTAAGAAACACCAAAGTCTCTTCAGCTCACTGTTCAACAGTGATTGCATCAGAGAAGAAAGGACTATGGTCGGCGGCGGGAGATAGCTGGATCAACAAATACTCAAAGTTACTCCTTTCCTTCAAGCTCGATTAAGATTTTACCAAAGACACCTAAAATTCTAACAAATGCCATGAAATCCGAGTCAATGAAGACATCTTCTAGCATTGAGAGATGAAAAGCTTCCGGGAACTATCCATTTACTGGTTCAAATCTTTCTTGTTGTCTAGGATTTGTTAGTCTTTTCCCTTGTATGTACAATTTGCCTGGTGATTTCCGTCAACAAGCTGAGCCCCGAGAGCTAATACCATTGTTAAACATAAACCACTAGTCAAGATTCCATTTTCATAAGCGTAAACAGATGAGACCGCAACGGGCTAGTGATCAATTCACATGTAAGTGAAATCTTGACCAAATCGTAAAAGAATTGTTCAGATTTGACCATTATATACATGTATTGCTCCTTTATGTAATTATCCATGTTTGTGTCCTTTTGTCTTGGATGAGAGTTCTCTTTTTAACATGTTTATTGTATTGGGTGCTTTGAACTCTCTTAATTCGCATGCTTGGAATTTGTTGCTTGTCCATATGTAGTATTTGTTTTGCCTTTGTTGGTAATTCCTTATATGAAGAAAGGTAATTGTGCCTGCAAAATCAAAAGCTACATTAGTGAAAAAATTTGTCATTAGGTTTCCTTCTCTTAAAGTATGCACCACTGTAACTTTCCCTGCTTTTCTGAGTCTCTGACCTCACCTTTGAAGTAATGCTCCACAGAATCTCCCAAATCCCATCAAGAACATTCTCCAGTATAATTGAATCAATTTTCATAAATGTTGGAAGTAATTTCTTGGAAATGTAATATTGTAATCCTTCCTTCATTTAGCTTCAGCAATTTAGCTTTAACAAAATAAAATCTCGCCTTTCATCTCTCACACAGAAAGCTATAGAACTTTAGCTTTTGTGTCAAGACTCTCTTTGGCCTATAAGTTTGGTCTAAAGAAAATTCAAATGACATGTACAAATATTCTCTTGTATAATCACCTAACATCTCCTCGACGGTTGACACGAAACATGATAACTTGGCTCGTCAATCGTAAACTCATTTTTTAAAAACATAACAAAATAACGACGTGTTACAATTCAATATATATAATATTATTTATTTATTTTTGAAAAAGGAGTAATATCCCATTTTCAAAATCCATATAGATTATTTAATCTTAGTTTGTTGATTTAACTATTACCTTACCATTTCTATCAATATAGTGGACTCTTTTAAAAATAAAATAAAATTGTGGAGCTAAATGCTCCATTTTATTTGTATCTTAAATTATAACTGACATAAATCCCATACATTTGGGGTTAATTACATTTTATTCATGAAGTTTTTCCAAGTATAAAAATCCCAAATCTTTCATTATTCTCAGATACATTTATTGTTTGTATGATATATTACAAATGATACATTACTCAATAGGAGGGATGCACCTGAGAGGGGATAAAGATGTATCTGAGGGGGATAGGGATTTATCCGGGAGGGGATTTTTGTAATTTTTTAAAATGGTGAGAAATTTTAGATATTGTGATATCTTAAGTTGTGTATTTATGTAATTTTTCATATCTTAAATCTATATAGATTGGGCCAAGTGAACCCAAAAGAAATATAAAATAACAAAAATAAAAACAACAAATAGGCCCAGTCCAAAAGAGCTGCCCTCTTTTATCTATTATCCCTAAGAAGTAGGGTTTTTCATTGTGAACTTACAACCATCTCCCTCTATGCCGCCGCTTGGAGCTAGTTGAACTCACGATTATATGGTAATATTAATTTTTTATTATTGATTTTATATGTTTATCAAATTGAAATCATTTTTTTGAAACTATTTCACAATCAACAAGAACGTTCATATTTAACGTTTTTAATGGAGAAATACAATGTAGTCCGCATCCAAAAAAAAGTTGTATCATACCTGATATTTAGAATGATTTTGCTATTATTTTTTCAATTTTTTGACCAATCATAAAAACCATATGAAATTAATAGAAATTTCTAAGTGGAAACATGCTAAAGGTATGAAACCTAATTATATCGAAATAAAAGTATCTTAATTATTAGGTAGATGCTAGATGCTAGATGTTAGATCTTTGTCAAAATTATCATGCTACATTTTAACACAAATATAGAACTGCGTCAAAATTATTGAGTTCTGTTGAACCCATTTAAGATGCTAGATCTTCATCCTGATGTTTTTAATACAAATACAAAATCTAATAGTATCTTCATCCTGATTTTCTAATACACATATAGAATCAAAATAATAATTGCTTGATAATTTGACTTTAAAGTGGGCCATTTTTTTCCGGTCTATCAAGAATTAAGTTTTACTATATATAGCTATTACTAATATATTTTTTATTACCATTCTGAAGTTATTTCAGTTGAGTTAATTATAACCCTAATTTTTTAATACATATATAGAATCTAAATAAAAGTTACTGATAATTTGACTTTTAAAATCAAATGAATCCTGGATAAAAATCTTGGTCATTATCTTTTTTCTAATTGAGTATGAAACAATTCAAAGTGGCCCATTTTTTTTCTAGTCTATCCAATACAAAGTTGTAGTATATATATCTATTATTAATACATTTTTTATTACCATTCTAAAGTTACTTGTTAATCAAAATAAAAATTACTAATCATTTTTTTGAGATTGCCCTTCAATTTCACCAAACACAGCAAAAGAAGGATCCATTTGGATCAGGAAATTTGTAAGTAAGCTATCGATCAAGTAATTAATTTTTTATTTCTTTTATTTTTCTAGTTCCTATTATACAAGTATTTATCTTTAGTTACTTTAATTTTCTATTTGTCTCAAACATCAACATTCAAAAGGTCCCAAAGTCTCAAGTTGTTCATGTTTAAAAGTTCTTTTTTAATTATAGCATTTGGAATTTATCAAATTAAAGAGGTGGTGTCTTTTTTTTTTGTTGTACACAATTTTTTATTACGAATTAGCAGTGTGAAAAAGTAGAAAAGAATCGGTTTGGTGAAAATCAACATGGTTGTTTTCTCTAAAAAAAAATCTGAATTTATGACTTTCTACTATAATTACAGATCCTTCAAAGTTATTGATTTAGTTTTTATGAGATCAATGGATTTTATATATAAATAAATTAATTAGAGATATATGAGGTATATTGAGAAAATATATGATAAAATGATAAAAAGTGTTAACATGAATTCAAGACTCAAGAATAAAATAATCTTTTGATTTAATAACATTTTATCGTTTTATAAGCTTATACAATGTGAAACTAATTAAATGATATAAGTCAATGAGTTGGAATAGTCTACGTGTTCAATTCTTTTTGAAATCTAGTTCTTTATTAGTTTGTGACTTTGTGCTATCTAATATATTCTACAAAATTTAGGTATGTAGGTTTAATAAAATCAGTGGATTATTTTATTTTATTTTACCTTATTTAGAGATATTTGGGGTCTCTTTGGGATATCTCAAAAATCATTTAATTTTGATTTTTCATAACTTTTATCAATCTAAAAAGTGTATAAATATTGATGTTTCTATTGTCACATGTGATATTCGATTGAATTGATACATCATAAATTAGTGCAGAAGGTAACAATGGAATATCATACTGATACGACTGAGAAAAGAGAAAGTTTGGTTAATCTTATCATAAGAGGACCTAGAGAGGATCAAAATGAAAACACCTTTGTTACTAACAATAGAGATGGTGGTGCATCTGGAGATGAATTGAATTCTCCACATGGTATTTCTTCAAAGAGGCATAAATACAGTGTCAATCAAATTCAAGAGCTTGAAGCGTACGTGTATCATTCCAAATTGCTTTACATATATTAATATGGTTATGTTGATTAACAGTTTTTCAATTTATTTTCCTTTTGGTATTAGTTTATTCAAAGAAAATTCACATCCTGAAGAAAAAAAAAGACTAGAACTCGCAACAAAATTTTCCGTGGGCAAAAAACAAGTGCAATTTTGGTTCCAAAATAAAAGATCCATATTGAAGGTGACGGTCATATGCCTTCTTTTTCTTCATTCATGTTAACCTTGTGTAAATTTTTGTGTAATACTTATGAAAGTGAATTATGTTGTTTATTCAGACGCAATTGGAACGACATGATAAGAAAATGTTGCGACAAGAAAATGAAAAACTTTGCATAGAGTATGCCGCAATGAAAGAAGTCATGGAAAATTCAATTTGTGATCCATGTCGTAATAAAGATACTATAAGGAATGAAAATGTCGATGACAAGGATATATTGAATGAGCATGCCCGCCTGAAAATGAACTTGCAAGGATTGCTATCCATGCAGACAAATTTTTGGGGCCTTCTACATTCTTAGAGGGATCATTAACTTCCATGATGGAAAACTTTGGGTTAGAATTACTTACGGGAAGTGATGAAACTAGTGATATAAATGTTGTGGACGGTTTATCATTAAACGAGGTTGATTGTGAAAAATATCAATCAAGTCCTCTACCCACAAACTTAGTTAACAAAGATTTAACACTTGATAAATCAATGTTACTAA
The DNA here is from genome assembly GCA_029582545.1 of Solanum lignicaule. Lineage (NCBI taxonomy): Eukaryota > Viridiplantae > Streptophyta > Magnoliopsida > Solanales > Solanaceae > Solanum > Solanum lignicaule. The sequence continues at coordinate 11,374 of JAJOOF010006233.1, forward strand.
ATCTCGTTTTGGATGCCTTGAATGAGTTGCTTAAGTTGGCAATGAGTGATGAACCTTTCTGGGTTAGAAGCTTGGATGGAGGTGGGGAAATATTAAATATGGAAGAATATGCTAGATCTTTTATTTCAATTACTGGCATAAAACCTAGCCATTTCACAACAGAAGCCACAAGGTCATCTGGTACACTGGCTGGCAACAGTCTGACATTGGTAGAGATGTTGATGAATGAGGTACGTTGGTTTTTCATCCCAATTTCTTCTCGCGTAAATTCGTTAAGAACTTTCCATTGTTAACCACTTATACCCCCTATTTGGTGTGAAACATTATTGCTTCTTTTTCTTCTTCTTTTATGTTTAGTATTATTCTTACTTTTATTATATTTAACATATTTGTTTAATTAATGGTGCTTTAACTAACTGTTACATATTTTTTTTTATCAATTAAGTTTAACTTTGAAGTCATAAACATAAGAATATGTTTACCTGTTATTTTCTATTTTTTTTTTTATAATCATTGTCTTTTTTATATCCAGAGTCAATGGGTAGAGGTGTTTCCATGCATTATTGGTAAAGTCAATACTTTTGATGTTATTTCTACTGGCATAGGTGAAAGCAAGAGCGGTACTCTGTTATTGGTATTATTTCTTACTCATTATTTTGATGGAAATTACATATCTAATTTTTGGATTATTTTTTGCACTAATAGCTTGAAAGCATTAATTTGCAGATTGAAACTGAATTACGAATTATTTCAAATGTTGTTCCTGTCCGTGAAATACAATTTCTACGTTTTTGTCAAAAACATGCTGAAGGTACTTGGATTATTGTGGATGTGTCTGTCGACACAATCAAAGAAGGTTCGCAACAATATAAAATTGAAAAATGTCCCCTTCTGGTTGCGTTATTCAAGATATGCCTAATGGTTACTCTAAGGTAATTCAACCTAAATTGTTTTTTCATTTGCGTCCCATGCAAGTTTTCATAATTTTAAGTTTTTTTTTACTGATTGGGTTGCTTGTTCATTCTATGTTGAGTTTTTTCTTTAAAACTGATTCTCTTGACATTTGCTTCTAGCTTTTTTTTTGCTTGACAGTTTCTTATATAGAGTCAGTTGAGTCCACTAAAAGTTGTATCTTAATTCTAAACCTTAAGTTTGTATTTTCTATTTTAAGATGCTTTTGGAATTCATGAAATTATACTATCATCAAATTCATAGCTATATATTTTGTGTTTTCATAATTAGTAAAATTTTAATTAGAAATGAGATCATTGATAATATTCTATATCTTTTAATTATAAATTTATAATCTATGAATGAAGGTAAAACTTCTATATTATCATCATTAATATATATAAACGATATATTTGTGAAATTATACTATTATCTAATTTCATAGCTATATATTTTGTGTTTTCATAATTAGTCTACTTTTAATTAGAAATGAGATTATTGAGCATATTTTATATCTTTTAATCATAAATTTATGATCTATAAATGAAGGTAGAACTTCTATATTTTCATGTTTGATATGTAAGCTACATACTGAAGTATATTTCTTCCACCTCTATGGCAGATGATTGTAATCCCAAGCATTATTAATTGGTTATGTGTTCTATGCATTATTTTCCATGATCAACATATAGTTATTCTATTTTTTATTACCTTATCTTCCTTATACTTTATTTTATTCAAAATGAAAAAGGTTGGTTTTCTTCTAGCATTGATAACTCCAAACATTTTGAAATTGTATGGAGTATATTCTATCCTCTTTAAAAAGAATTGTTTTAATGCTTGACCTTCTAACCTTATAATGAAGCTCTCATTGTTCAATTTTGTTATGTTTGCTTTCAGGTTTGTTTGAATTAATATATTTAGATACACAAATATGTTACTTTCTTTTGCAAAAAATTGCCTACAATCTTCCTCTACACTTTAGATCTTGTGTCAGGCCAAGGCCAACATGTAAGACAAAAAAATTGTGCACGCCCCCTTCTATAATATTTATTTGTAACACCATCATGAATCTTTTTTAGGATACAATCCTTGTGATTGATGAGTCCATGATTTGGTTGCTGAGTTTTCTAAGTTGTCCCAAACAATAATTATTTTACTTTAATTGGTAATTAGGTTAATATTTCATACAAGGTCATATTTTTTTATTTAGTGGCTTAATATTGATATAATATTTTCAGATTATTTGGATCGAGCATGTGGAATATGATGAAATTTTTGTTCATCATTTGTATCACCCTTTGATCAGAACCGGTTTAGGATTTGGCGCACAAAGGTGGATGTCCTCTTTGCAAAAGCATTTTGAGTTCTTGAGAGTGATGACATCATTTGTTGATTCCACAGGTAATCAAGAATATTTTATTATTTCGCCAAGTCCATACACATTTGAATACCAATTAAAAAATTGAGTTTTGATAAATTTTTATTTTGGGCAGTTGATTCAAAGGGTGAGATAGGTATGGGAATATTGGCTCAACGCATGACACGCAATTTTTGTGCGGGAATTTGTGCAACCTCTAACAAGTGGAAAACAATTCAAATAGAAAAGGGACAAGATGCAAATTTGATGATGAGGAAGAATATTAATGACCCTGGTGAACCTATCGGTGTGATTTTAAGTGCCACAAAGACAATTCAATTACCGATAAAATCACAATATTTATTTGAATTCTTCACTAATAAAAATATGAGAAGCCAATGGGATATATTATCCTATAGTGGTCCCATGAAAAATATTATCCATATTATTAAGAGTCAAAATCTTGAGAGTAGCGTCTCTCTGTTGTGTGCTAATGTGAGTAATCAATTATTACTTATTTTAGAAACATGACAGAGTTTGTTCTTATATCTTATTGTTGATTTATTAATAATATTTTCTTTTAATTTGAAAATGTAGGGGGATGACATCATTGCTAATCAAAATAACATGTTGATCTTCCAAGACACTTGCACAGATGCAACAAGTTCTCTCTTAGTCTATGCAATAGTTGATTCTTCAAAATGAACACGATGATGAAAGAGGGAAACTCTTCTTGTGTGGAACTCTTGCCCAATGGAATTTCGATAGTTCCTGATTTATCTCAAGATTATTCTGCTAATAATAACAACAGTGGAAATAATAATGAATTTTGTAGTGAATCACTGGTGACTATCAGGTTTCAAATGTTGGTGGACAATCTTTCCATAGTAGATCTTCCAGAGAAGTCAAATCATAGACGCAAATGACATCACCTCTCATACAATTCATAAGATCAAAACTGCTCTCAAATGCAAGTGATTCTTCAAGATGAATTGTTATCCATTTATCAGCCATTAATTCTTTTTGTCTCTTTTTATTTTTTTTCGTATTTTGATTCATAGAAGAGGGATATTAAGTATCAAACTTGTGTGTGAAACTACATAACAAATAAATAAGTAATAGTTTAGTTTCAATTCTGTTTTCTTGAAGATTAAGAGCTAGCTCTTGATTCCTATTTATTATTATTTTTTCGAATAATGAGATATTATTGAATCATTCTTCTTTTTTTGTCTAGAGTCTTGAATAACATTACAATGTTTTTAATGTCAATAATAGTATATATGACACTATTGTATTATGCTATTTTGAGTTTATGTAGGAAGTATCTTTTTGATGATTTATTGCTTGTTTGATTATTATTTTTCTGACTATGAATAGTCTTAATTTCAAGCTTACTTGATAATAAAATGAGTGAAATCAACAATGGTATGAATCCCACATTAAATGGAAGTACTAACATTTGCAAGAGATGTCTTTAGAATTATAATCGTTTTTAAGGTTGACATTTTGAATATTAAAACAATTAAAATGAATTGAAATTGTTGTAAAGTAAAACTGCTTATGCTCACCAAAAAAAAAGTAAATTAAGTAGCTTTTGGTGTAAAAATATTCTTGTAATATAAAATGATTAAAACTGATGAATTTTAAGATGAAAAAAGATACTTTTGTAACATCCCGCCTTAGAAAGAGCTAAATTTAGAGAGCGCTAAATTGGAAATAGCTAAGTTGAGAATTTTGCAAGTTATGCTTAAGTTGTGAATTTTGGGTCAACTTCAAATGACCATAACTTTTCGTACATGTGAGTTAAGTGCCCCATAAGATATCGAATTAAATGTCTTGGAATCCGCTTTCCAACGCCACGAGTTTGCTAAATTTCGAGTTCAGATGAGGGATATATTCCCATTTGAAGTTAGTCTGTCCAGTTAAGGAAAGTTACCCGAATTAATGAAAGGTATTTTGTTTTTTCCTTACCCCATTAGCTTAAAATGATTTTAATAATATTTTAGGGGTCAAAACTGATTTTGTTCAATTTAACAATCCTAATTTATGCTTAGGGTTTTAGAAGAGAGTTCAAGAAGAGAGAAGAGGAGAAAAGGAAGAACGATCGAGGTTTCTACGAATCGAGGATTTGTTTCGCCAAATCGAGGCTGGTAAGTTTTCATAGTGTTGGGTTCGCTAACTCACACGTCAATCATGATTTACATATTCGAATTCATCCATAAAGATTGAAAGATTTAAGTTCTTGATGAGTGTTCTTGAAGTGTTGTTTTCTTTCTTGAATTAGGATGGGTTTGATGAGTTCTTGAGATAAATGTTATGAGTTTGAGGGTTAATTTTGATTAGATTCTTGTGTACTTGTATTGGGTCATTAAATTTAAGGAAAATTTGAGGAAAACAATCGATTCTAGATGAATTAGGGTCAACAAATGAGAAGAAAAAATCATCGCAATGTTCTAGGGGAGGGCAGGAGCAGTGCGCCCCAGATGTGCTGGGGGGTCTGGGGCGGCGACCAAGCAGTGCACCAAAAACAATCCTCTGAAGTTCAGGGGCTGGCGCCAACAGTGCGCCACGATCGCGTGCCCCCCACCCTTTTTCCACTGTTTGCTTCGTCTAAGTCCTTTTAAAGTGTACCTTTACTCCCTATTGGTTATAACTAATCTAAACTACATCTAAAAATCGAGAGATCATCCATAACATGACTCATAACCCTTGAATTCATAATTCAAATTCAAGGTAGAGTTAAGAGCTAAGTCTTGAGAGTTCTTTCGAGTCTTTCCGAGAAGTCGTTTACAATCTTTTAAAACATGTTTTAAGACTTGAGTACTTGAGTTTGAGGATGAGTAGAATAAATATTTTTATATTTAAAATGAGGGGAAACACCGATTTCCAAAGGAGTTCATGAGGAGTTTTGAGTACTATCTCTTTTAAGAGAAATCTTTTGAGTAATAATCTCAAAGTTGAGGATGAGGAAAGTTTTTTAAATATATGAGCTAAGTTATATTTTGGGAGTACTATTGAGCACTGATATGGGGACGAGTTCAAATAACTCAAAGTCCTCATAAACCATGTAGCCAACGTGGGTAGAAAGGGTCATACATTTTAGATGAATCCTTATTGTTTTTTAAGCATATCTTAGTGGATCCACATAGTTGAGGAGTTCTATACTCCGAAAAGGTATAGGACAGTTCTGGCAGCGTGGGCGAGACGCTCTATCATCACATAGCTCATAGTGATGGTTGTCGGTTAGAGAATCTTCCAAATAGAGTTATTTTGTATTTTTACATACAAACTGAGTTATTATTGTATTTTTTAATACATTGAGTTGTTATCTAGTGTTTTAAATGCTTTATATAAACTGCATCTTTATTGTTGTTTTTATACTACTTTGAGTTGAGTATCCATAAGTTGAGGTTAAGTTGAGTAGAGTCAAGGTGAGTATATTTCATTCTTTTCAAGTTCAAGCTTTTATGTTATGTTCAGTATTCCCCTTACATGCTGGTACATTCAATGTATTGATGTCATTTGGCCTACATCATTTTATGATGCAGATACAGGTAATCAGGATCATCAATCGGCACTCCGTTGATCCATTCGAGTTCCAACTAGATTTGGTGAGCCTCATTGCTTTCCAGAGGGTTTCACATTGAGTTTACATTTCAATTTTTGCTTATTAGGATGTCGTGGGTTTACATCACATGCCTTTAATGATTATTATTTGACCACTGGATAACAATTGAACATATGGTTGCTCATGTTCACACTCAAAATAGTCTAGCAGAATCTTTGATTAAGCACCTCCAATTGATAGCTAGACCATTGCTAATAAAGACAAAATTGTTTGTTTCAATATGGGGGGATGCTATTTTGTATTCGTGTTTATAGGGTTCCAGATGAGTTCGAAGATCAAAAGAATGTTTAAAGCTTGTTTGTGCACACTTTTAGCGACGAAGAAATAGAACTTTTGCGACGGAAAATGGGTTTTAGTAAAAAATTACTAGGTTAAATATATATATTCGAACCTATTTCGTATTTTTAACATTTTGGCAGCTAAAAAGGTTGATTTGGGGTGAAGTTTTATGTGTTTTTCTTTCATAATCATTGGGTACGCTATTTCTATTTCACTCTTTCCCTAGGAATATCCCTTTCATATTACATAATTTCTATCCACAAAATAGAGATTTTAAACCCCAAAGTAGAGAAATAAAAAATTATTGATTTAAAGGTTGATATGGAATGGGTTTTCAGGATTTAAGGTCCATGTATTGTGGGTAAACTGATTTTGACAAAGCTTTCCCAAAATTTCTCATTTTTAACCGCATTTCAAATATGGGTTTTGGAGGTTTTCTCCCAAAGTTGGAAAAGTAGTAAATTCTTGATTTGGAGCTCAATTATTGTTTGTTTTCAATGGGTTTTTCAAACACGAACTCCTCTTGACTTGTAGAATTTGATTTTCAACTAAAATATAATTTTAACCTTTTGATTTTCGAAGTGATTTTTAGATTATTTTACCTCCAATTTCCAATCCTATCAATATGGGTATCATTGAGCTTCTTTTGATGAACTCTATCCATTCTTGATAGTTGAGGATCATGTCGGTGATCGTGTGGCTAAGGAAGTACTTTGATAGAGTTGTTCAAGTGAAGTTTCGACCTTCGAGGTAGGTCTGGCTATCCCTCTTTTAGACTGAGATGAGTAAGTGATCTTTGTTAGGGAGTCAACTGTTAAATGAGTTGTAGTATGTGTTTTAGAGGTTGTTAAGTGTTGACATTCTTGTTTAGTCTGTGTGATGTATATTTGTGATGTTTACCCTGTGTGGAGGCTCGGGTGAAATTGGTAATTATTACTGAAAATTTGTGATATGTGAGTAGTTACTCGAGCGAGAGGTTGTGTGGCTTATCCTTATATTTGACAATGAGATGCCTGAGTTAGGGGATTGAGTATATTTTTGAAACATCTTAAAAATGAAAGAAATGTTTTTCTAAGTGGTAAAGACTAATTTTAAATGGATTTCTCCACTATCCCTATCATTTGAGGCGTGTTTCATAACTTGTTAAGTTTGGGAACTTTATGTTATTCAAAATCCTTAATGAATTGATTATGACTTTGTGTTAATGCGTTATGTTGCATTCATCCTCATTCAGCACTCTATCGTTCATGTGAATATGAAAAAGTGGAGAAAATACTATTTTTGAGAAAGAAAATGTGATACCTTACTTATATTCTTAACCACATTGAGGTGGCAAGTTGATGAGATATTGAGATTGGTATATAGACTATGAGTCCCCCATGGGTCCTTTTCTAGAAATTAGAGGCTAGAGAAGATGTATACTACAGGTTGTACGACAACCTTGGTACAACTACATAATCTCATGTGATGATTTAATTATTATTTGAACTCTAAGTGTTTACTTTATTGGCGTCATTCTATATAAATTGATGGCACCGATGCCAGAATGGAACTTTTCTGTGGGCAAGTAGAAGCGTTTAATAGTTATTTCTTAAGTCTGATTAGTTGTTTATTGATATACCGTGAGTTTACGGTATTTTTTATACGTTTCACTTAGAATTTGTGTGCGTTTTGAGCTATTTTGTTATTAGGAATAATGTTTTATGTGTAATTTTTGCAGGAAATAGGCTTGGATGTGGTTGATGAAGATGCGAGCTGAAAAGTGCAGAAGTAGCCACCAATGGAGCCACTCATGGACCGTAGGTCCTTCGATGGAACGTGGATGGGCAGTCGTAGGTCTTGGTCTGGGAGTTGAAGTTCCAGTAGTCAATCCACATAATGGCAGGACGGACCATAGGTGGAACATTAGGGAAGTCAAACCAAGGGTGAACCCACGGAGCAGACGACGGACCATAGGTCGACCCACGATCTGTCATGCACGTCCGTCACTGATGATCTAAGAGTTGAAGGTTCCAATAGATGATGAAAGTTTCTAAGTGTTGAACAACGGAGGGTGACCTATGGACCGTAGGTCGACCCACGGTCCGTAAGTCGTGTTGTCAACAGAAGACGTGTTCCAGCAGTTAATTTCTTTATTTTGTTTCTTTTTTTATTTAGGACTTGTTTTCTATAAATAGGAGTTGTAAACCTCATTTTTGGGGGTTAGACATTACTGCAAACTCTTCGTTCTTGGTCTTTGAGAATTAATTTGTAAACTCTTTGCAATTAACTTTCCGGAATTCATTTTATACAATTTTTTCTTTAAATTTCAATTGAGGATTTCGGGTTTCATCAATTCTTCTTGTAAGATCATGAATTCTTTTTACCTAATTATGAATTGTGATCTTTCAAGCAAGAGTAGCTAAATCCACAACTAGGGTTGTGGGAACCATGAGCACTTAACAAAATATGAATAATAATTAAATAATTCTTGAATAGTGTTTATTCATGTATTGTTGTATTGTTAATCATTTCATTTAGAAATCTTTTTAATGAGTGCACGCGTTAGAACTCGCCTCATTCCTACTTGCCGGACAAAGGAGGTAATGAACGAGAAAAGGATTAAACAACAGAGATTTTGGATGCTATCTAATAGGCTAATGTCAATTGGAGTGAGGGTGAAAACTAAGCCATACATTATTGTGATGACTAATCTGAGGTAAAGGTAAGGGTTAGTAAAGTATACACCCGTAGCCGGACCAAGGTGCGTGGTGAAATTCCCTATTTAGAGGACCAATCACTTAGGGATACCCAACTTACCAACTTTGCAAGTTAAACACTAGGAAAGGATTACTATTATTAGGATTACTGCATTAAAAGCTTATGGGGAACACATATACCCTAGTTTCTCTCTCTTATTGATAACTCAAAGTTTGAATCTTGTCTACTTATTACTTAAGCTTTCAAATTTGTTACTTACTTACTCCCCCCCCCCCACTTTGTTTACTTTTCTCGGAAAGAGTTTGACTAAATGGATTAATAGTGAGTTAAGTTTAAGTCTGAACCATATTCCTCATAGGATCGACCCCAACCTACAAGTTGGGTTCTTTATTTGACAACAATTGCTTATACTTCTTTAATAGAGGTGTAATTTGAGCATATCAAATTTTGGCGCCGCTGGCAGGGAATTTGGCTTTTAGATTAAGTTTAACTACATTATTGAACTTTAGTCAATTATTTCCTGATTTTACATATATATTTTTCTTTTGTTTTTGTTTTCTATAGGTTTCTACTCTAGTGTATGTCAAGTACAAAGAGTCAAGGCGAACCGCTGACCCCCTATGATCCATAATTGAATAAGACTTTGAGGATAATGAATAACCAAGGGGTACTAAACAATCCAATCGGAGAGGGTCTAGGTGATGGAGTTGAATTGCAGCCTCTTGGGGTTGTTAATGTGAACGCTCAGGGACATGGTGGTAATTTACTTGGAGATGCAGAGAGGATGCAGAATCAGTTAGCACTGAGGCTTCCTGATAACTATCGGGTTGACTACAATACAGTTGAATCTGAAGGGCCTATATTTCTACCTCCAAGGCATACATTTGTGGTAACCAGCAGTCTGATGCAAATGCTTACAGCACGAAGGTTGTTTTCTGGTCTAGCTTCGGAAGATCTGCATGCTCACATGGCTAAATTGAGAAGTGTCTGTAAAAGTTATGTGGGGCAACCGGAATTAGATATGGATTTTATAGGGTTGAGAGTCTTCCCTATGTCATTGACCGATGATGTTGTAGTGTGGTTTTCAGAGCTTCTATTTAATTCGATTCAAAACATGGGACCAATTGCATAAGGTGTTCATGGCGAAGTATTTTCCGGTGTCTAAGAAGCTAAATCGCAAGGATAAATTGAACAATTTTGTAGCACTACCTAGAGAGTCTGTAAGTAGTTCATGGGATAGGCTCAGTGCATTCATAAGAAGTGTTCCAAATCACCGCATAGATGATGAGTCATTGAAGGAGTATTTCTACAGAGGTCAGGATGACAATGCAAAGGTTGTGCTTGATACTATTGCGGGAGGATCATATGGTGAGTGCACTTTTAAGGAGATCGCTGAAAAACTAGAGAAGACTTCCCAAAACAATAAGGCATGGAGCACTCGAAAGGTTAATACTGGAAGGAACACATTTACAGTCCAAACTACACCAAGTCAGTTTAATGATGATATGAGTGAAGAGATGGCTCAAATAAGAACAGAACTGGGTTTGGTATTGAAGCATGTGAGTGGAAGTGCAGAAAAGGTAAATGTGGTAAACTATTTAACTAGAACTCCACCACCACCAGTTGAGGAATGTTACTATGAGGAGGATACATATTTGGTTAATTATCAGACGGGGGGTTTCCAAACCAACACCCAAGGTTCCAACTCGAATAATTGGTGCCAAGGTCAAGAAAACCAAGGTTGAAACTATGGCAACTACAACCGCGAGGGAAACTATATTCAGGATGGGAACTTCAATCGTGATAACAACTACAATAGAAACAACTATGGCAATAGGAACGATCGAGTTGGGCCATATGTTCCACCTGGTAGAGAATCTGGTAATAGAGAGGATGGTAGTAGTATGACTCGCATTGAGGATATGATGCAGAAGATGATGAAGAGGTTTGATGCAACTGATGAAAATGTGAAAGAGATGCGTACTGAGTTGTTCGAGATTGGTCAAAAAGTTGATGCCAATGCAGTGTCGATCAAGCAACTTGAGCAACAGTTTAGTCAGTTGTCCGCTACTGTGAATCCACGCCAACCTGGCACACTTCCTATTAACACCGTCCAAAATCCAAAAAATGATGGGTATTGTATGGCAATCATTACTCGCGGAGTAAAACAGGCTATTGACCCCCCATGCCAACTGAGGTTGAAAAAGTGGTAAAAAAAATATGCGGATGAGATTGAGGTGTCTGGAGAGTCGAAAGATGCTACATAAAAAAGAGGCCGAGTTAACCCAGAAAGTTGTCCCCATGCCTAGACCTCCACCTCCCTTCCCACATAAGTTAGTGCAAAATACTGAAAAAGGAAAATATTGCAGATTCATAACTATGTTGAAACAGCTTTCCATCATGTATCGTTGACAGAAGCTTTAGAGAAAATGTCTGGGTATGCAAAGTTCATGAACGACTTGGTTACCAAAATGAGGGCCATCGGTTTTGAGAATGATGAGAGGTTGCAGCATTGTAGTGCAATTTCTACGAGGTCACTAGTGCAAAACAAAGAGGATCCTGGAGCTTTCACAATTCCTTGTCCATCGGTAAGATGCACTTTGTGAAGGCTTTGTGTGATTTAAGTGCCACCATTAATTTGATGTCATTATCGATTCATAAGAAGTTGAGTTTAGGGGATCCAAAATCGACTGTGATGCGTTTACTTATGACTGATAGAACTATGAAGAGGCCCATATGAGAGCTCCAAAAATGTCCTTGTGAAAATAGGGTCGTTCATTTTTTAGGCGGACTTTGTGATATTGGATTGTGAGGTTGACTTTGAGGTTCCCATCATCCTAGGAAGACCATTTCTTGCTACTAGGCGTGCCTTAGTCGACAAGGAGAAAGGGCAGATGAAGTTCTGATTAAATAAGGAGGAGGTGACTTTTAACATATGTAAGTCTCTGAAGCAAGAAAGTGATCTTAAGTCGGTAGCGGTGGTAAATCATATATTGGAACAAGATTTCAAAGTATTTATTAAGGAGAAATTAGGTGTTGGTGACATGGACGAGCTTGATAAATTTCACCTAAAAGCATATGGTAATTCAGCCTTGTGCAAGGAGGAAAAGCACCATGATCAAAAGACTGAAAAGCATGAATTTGCTCCCGGTGATCTGGTATAGTTATTTAACTCAAGGATGCGCTGGTTTCTGGTAGATTCAAGTCCAAGTGGACAGGACCATTTAGAGTGATCGAAGTGTCCCCAAATGGAGTGGTTGAGCTCGAGAAAAGGAAGGCGACGAGATTCAAGGCCGACCGACAGAGGATAAACATCTACATGGGAAATTCAGAGAAAATCAATGCAGTGATAGAGGTTTGGCACCTTGATGAAGTCTGAGTAATTAAGGTGTCTGCGTCATGCCGCGATATTAAATCAGGCGTTGCTTGGGAGGCAACCCAAGATGTACAATATAGCCAACTATAGGAGTTTCTTTTCGATATATAAGTATTCTTCTTTCTTTTTTATTGTTGTAGCTCTTTAGATAGTTGTTTATTTTTATGTTTTAGTGTTGGCTAGATATAGAATAGGGTCCGTATCTAAAATGTGTCAAGAAAATGTAAAAATAAAGTCCTAATGGTTGCTACGTGTGCAAGGACGAAAAGGCAAAATTTGCAGAAAATAGTTGTGCACTGGTCTACGGGCCCCATCGATAGTCTGTTGGTCAAGTCATGGGCCGTGGATGGCATCTGTAGATCCCATGTAAGTTTTCTATTTTTTCCAAGTGACAACATGCCTTACAACCCCATCAACAGACCGTCGACGGGGTCTCTTGGGTCCAGACTAGGGTTTATGTCTGACCCGACCCGGACCCCAAAATAATAAAACCCCTCACTTTCAAAACATTTCCCACTTCCATATTTCCCCCCCAACCGTTTTTAACCTTCCATATACCAATTTTTCATCCTTTAATAACCTACCAAATCATCCCTCACTGATCTACAACCAAATTCCAAATCCCATATCTCTCATCTTCTCTCCCTAATCACTTCCATTTTCTTCCCCAACGATTCCAAGGTCCGAGTTTGGTGTCGAAGGCTAGCAAAGGTTCAAGGATTTTCATTGCACTAACACACTCACCAACTACAATTAGTACTTGTAAGGTAAACGATTTCACCCTAACTTTGAATTCATTGTTCATTGTTTAAATCATGAAATCACAAAGTTGAACTTGACCTTGGGTTGTTAATCTCCTATTTGAATGTTAAAATATAGTCTAGAAACACCCTTGGAATGATGATGTGTGAGTGTGTAAGTAAATTCAACCAACTCTGTAGGTTGTTAGGCCTAATCGGAAATTTTAACTTAGGGTTTCATTGTTTTGGTTGTGTTAAAAGTTAAACTGTATGTAAATTGGAACCCTGAGGATGATGAACTACCGAATAATGTGTTAAAATGCATGTTTAGACTTGAATTGAGTCATTACTTGATGAAATTATGCAATGACTAAAAGTTGAGGATAACCTGGCACAGAACTGACTCACGACTTCAACCCATGGACCGTAGGTCAAGCTCTATGGACTAGTGGCACACACAAAATTGCTTAAGTGTAGAACCACGGTGTGGACTACGGTTCTGCACATCTGTGGTTCCCAAATCAGAGACCCAACTTGGGGTACTCTGATCTACGGAGGAGACCACGAGTTTTCGTTCCATCGACGGACTATAGGTACCCACAGTGGGTCACAGGTTTAGCTACTATCTGAAATTTTTTTGAGTTTTCATCTAGGTCCGAATCTTATTCTAAAATTATTCCATGAGTCTTCTTGCCTTGTTTGGGTACTAACTAGTCTTCCACAGGTACTATGGCTCCTAAACAAGCACTGAAATACTCTACAAAAGGCAAGTCCAAATGTGTCGCTCCTTCCCGTTGCATGGTCGTACAATCCAGTGACGATGAGTACATTTCAGAGACCACCAGGGGTTCCCACACTGCACCACGGACCACTAGGAGACAGTCCCAGAAGATAGTTTCCACAATTGATGAGGTAACCGCCCCACAGTCTAAGGAAGGGGACACACAGGTCGAAGAGTCACAGTCTGGCTTAGAGTCGCAGTCCAACTCCAGTTCTAGCGGCAGTGTTGTTTCATCTGTCGATGTTGATAGCACAGGGGATATCCCAGCACCTTCGAGTTCACAACCGGCACCTATTGCTACAGAGCCGAATAGATGGTGCGTGGAGGGCCAATACCAAATATACTCTGATGCCTACATGTTAAATGAGCATCAGAAGATAGCCAGGCACATTACAGAGTAGCTTCAAGTTCTTACATGCAGCCTCCACACTGCACCAGCTATTGAGGAGCTCTTCAGGAGGCACAGATGTGAGTGGATGGCATGGAGCCCCGGGACCTACAGTGAGGAGATGACCAGAGGGTTCTAGGTCTCTCATGATGCTACCGTCCAAAATTCCATCTCTAAACGAGCCAAGCCTATAGCTCAACCTCCACTTCAGTCCATTTTGGTGCAGGGTTCCCAGTTGACATCTCAGAGGCCACCATTCGCCGGTTTATATATGGACCAGCCCACACTCTGCCCATTAATACGGCAGACTATGACTATAATATGGGCATTATGTAGAGCGGGTCTTTCCAGAGAGATATTAATTAGAGGGTGACACATTTGAGGCGACTGACACGTCATATTGATGTGGATGGGGAGCGTACTAAGTGGATACAGACTCCTACTATGGTTATTAAAAAGGAGACTCTGAGCTTTGTTGTGAAGTTCTTCTGGTTATTGGTTCGGACTCGACTGTCCCCTACTCAGGCAGACAATGAGGTTACATAGAACCGGGTCTTGTTGCTGGCAGCCATTATGGCAAGATTGGAGATTGATTTTTCCCACATCTTGATTTTGGAGATCCACGAGAAGGCTTTCAAGACCACCACCACTCTTAATTTATCGTGTTTGATATTCCATCTCTGCAGGGAGTCTTTTGTACCTATCTGGCACAGTGATAGGTTTCTCGAGGTGAACATGACTGTAGATATCAGCTTCATTTGGGCTAATGTCAACCTTGTTGCACCACGAAGGGAGCCATAGGTTGACGTACCGCCTTTGGATGTTGATCTTGTTGTTGATATGCAGCAGGTCCAATCTGATGACTCCACTACTCCAGCCCCTACTAATTCACAGGCCCCACCCTCTACTACCACTATCCAAGCCCCGATCTCCTCCGGAGCCACCCCTATTTAGGCTTCACTGTCATTCCTCTAGCCAGAGTCCAGAAGCTGGAGACACAGATGGCCACTTTGCTTCAACATATGAAGCCATGGATGCAACGTTCTATTGCAGATCTGAGGCAAGGATGGAGCAGATGATGGATTGGAAGATTCGGGCCGTTCATAAGCGTATGGATGCTTTCGAGTTGAGAGTCCTAGAGAGGCCCGCCCCTACCATATGTAACCACATTCCAAATAGAGTTGTCTAGCCTTCATGCTAATGTTGCTGCCCTGCTATGCCTTGCTGAGGAGGTACTAGAGTTTGCACCTACGGCACCGGAGGATGAGGTGGTGATGACTGCTCTATTTGGTGATATTGTGCCACCACCAGACTCTTCCCGTGCTGCTGGGAAGCGCCCCCGCTCCGACCACACTTTCGAAACTATGGAGGCTCGACGTTTGAAGAAGAAGGAGCACTAGCAATTGGAGGCAAATAAGAGGCAGTATGTACTTGATGAGGAGAGGAGACAGCAGTGAGGTGGATATTAGCCCATCTGGGTAGATTTGAGGCAAAGGCCTCATATGTAGTGATCACAGGTACCGTCCCAGTCTTTCGAAATTCTACTACAGTATTATTTGATTCCAAGTCGACCTATTCTTATGTGTCTACTTATTTTGTTGCGGGTATTAATGATGTGTGTGAGTTTTTTCTATGCATATTAGTGTCCTTACCCCGATAGGTGATCTTTAGTGGTGGATTGGGTGTACCGGGGGTGTAGTGTTTTTTTATACTTAGACTCAGGCAAACTTGATTTTACATGATATGCTTGATTTTGATGTGATTTTGGTAAGGATTGGTTATCTCCATATCATATGATCTTAGATTGTTATGAAAAGATCGTGACCTTAGCTTACCTTGGTTTACCTCGATATATCTGAAAAGGTGCTCCAAGTTCGTATTCAAAATGAGTGATATATTTTCTTTGTGCCCCTCGTGTGATGGAGAAGGGATGCTTATCTAATTTGGCCCATGTTCGTGATCTTAGCAAAGATCCATCTCATTTAGAAACCACGAGAATGATGAGAGAGTTCATAAAAGTATTTCATATCGACCTACCAGTGTTCCTCCAGACCGTGATATTTATTTTGTGATTGAATTGGAGTCGGGCACCAAGCCCATTTCCATCTCTACTTACCGGATGACTCCGATGGAGTTGAAGGAAATGAAGGCTTAATTAGAGGAATTCTTGCAAAAATGATTTATTCGACCAAGTGTACCACTGTGCGGCACACCAATTTTATTTGTGAAGAAAAAGAATGGTAGTAGGAGGATGTGTATTGATTATTGACAGTTTAACAAGGCTACAGTCAAGAAGAAATATCCTCATTTCTGTATCGATGATTTGTTTGATCAACTTCAGGGTGCGTCAGTGTTTTCCAAGATTGACTTGAGGTCGGGCTACCATCAGTTGAGAGTTCGGGATTCTAATATCCCGAAGATGGCTTTCAAGACTCGTTATGGGCATTATAATTTTGTAGTCATGTCATTCGGGCTGACTAATGCCCCATCCTTCTTTATGGAGTTGATGAACCAAGTATTTCGGCCTTATTTGGATTCTTTTGTGATTGTATTTGTTGATGATATCTTAGTTTATTCTAAGAATGAGTTCGATGATGTTCATTACTTGAGGACTGTACTTCAGAGATTCATAGAGTAGAAGTTGTATGCAAAATTCTCCAAGTGTGAGTTTTGGCTTGAGTCTCTGGGTTTCTTGGGTCATATGGTGACCAAGGAAGGTTTATGGTTGACCCAGTTAAGGTCGTGGTAGTTCATTATTAGGTGAAACCTACTTCACCTATCGAGATTTGGACCTTTATAGGGTTACTGGACTATTATCGTCGATTTGTTCAGAGTTTCTCTTCCATCGCACCTCCATTGACTAAGTTGACTCATAAGACTAGGGTATTTATATGGAGCAATAAGTGAAAGGCTAGCTTTCAAAAGCTCAAGGAGATATTGACCTCAGTACCTATTTTAGCATTACATGAAGAGGGTGTTGCATTTGTTGTATTCTATTTTAACACCTAAAGCAGTAGTCTACAAGACAGACTGCGGCTTGTAGAAATTCCAATGAGCCATAGGAATAAAATCATAGCACCTGGAAGAAATTTTGAAAAATTAAGTTTCTGAAGTTTGATCTAAATTGACTAGGACGATCCGTCACTACGGACCGTAGAAGGTCCCGTAAAAAAGTCTCAGACGTAATGAAATTTTGAGTTTGAAGTTGAGGTCTACGGACCGTAAAAAGTTTGAATATCCGTAGAAATGAGTCGTAGGATTTGCACAAAATTCAGGCCCCAGTTACTCGACCTACGATTAATCAATACAATCCATAGGAATTTCTACGGTCTGTAGGTCGCAACCGTAGGGTCTACTGACAGTTATTTAAAAGGTATTTGGGTGTTTTCCTATGCACCTAATTCATAGACTACGTCGTTTTACCCCTATCTCGAAAACCTATAACTACCATTTTACCCCAAAAGTTCTCGTAACTCTCTCATTCAATTAAACCCCCTATTCCTTTCCAAGGTTTTCTATCCAAAGCTCTCAAGGGATTCTAGGGTTCTTCAAGTTCAAGTCTCCTTCATTCATCAATTTCTTAGAGCTTCGAGATCAAGGTATGTAGGAAGTTCATCAATGGGTTTCATTAACCCATTAAGTCTCAAGGTTTTCTCTATTTCTCCAATTCAATTTCAATCAAATTGATTAGGTTTTCATTAAATTCCTCATGGGTTCTATTTGTCTGAATTTAAATTGTTTGACTTTGATTATATTATGATTATCTAGACTCAATTACATGTTTTCCAATCAATTCCAGATGAACTCATGAATTGATCATAATTTTGACTATGAACCCTAATTTGCATCAATTGGAAGAAAAAATATAAATCTATGAATGATGTTTCCATGAACTTATGCATGATTTATGAAAAGAAAGGTTTTATGATCTAGGTAGCTTTAAGAAGAGCATAAATGAAATTGTGAAAGGATTTTCTCACATATTAAGGGATCATAGCTTTGTGAAAGGTTTTCTCACGTATGCTTGATTCAAGATTTAATGAGCTACTCTATAATATTTGACTTGGATTAGTAAATTAGTTGTGCTTTTCCATGGATGATATGTATATATATATATATATGACTATTTCGTTGGGATTTAACTTACCACCGAGAGAATTTTGAGGTGGAGGCTCAAATAGGGTAGTCTCTAGTAGCAACCTCTAGTTCCAAACTACGTGCCCCCGTAGGTTTCCTTAATGTCCTAGCTAGTGGATCCACATATAGCACATGACATGATACAGAGTTCTACATTGACAAGTAGACTATTTCTTCTCGATGTGGGAGTTACATCGATTTCAATGTATAGCTCGCATGGTCTATTGTCGGTTAAAGTTAATATCCCACAAAATAAATTAAGTTGTCTGTAAGGATTTTATGAAGATTTACTCATAATTTTAATATGCATTGACCATTTCATGATATATATGTTATTCTTTAAAGGTTTTAATGTGCTTAGTTTGATCATGCATATCATGTTTTCAATTATATCATTTTATGATCACGCTTCATGTTTTATTGCATTTCCCTCATACTTAGTATATTCCATGTAATAATGCATACTTGTACCTACATTATTTCACTAATGTAGTGCTTGACAATTTCTTTCTCTCCATTTGTGGCTAGTTGATCACTTAGAGATTTGAAGACTTGGTGAGCCCTCATACTTCGAGGATGATGTCGCGCGCCTTTATTGCTTTCTCATGTATTTATGTTTCAGATGTTGTATGTAGTGTACGGGTTACATTCCGACCACTTCATTTGATGTACTAGATGGCTTGTCAAGGCTATGTTAGATTTCTGCATAAATGTCAAACTCTTTTATTCATATAAGATTTCTTGCTTTTATCTATTATGTTGTGTATATGCATGTCAAGTGTCTTGTGTAAGGCCTCTCGGGATCTTATACGCAATGTCACACCTAGGGTGTACTTTGGGTTGTGACATCTATGATATTTCGAGTGTTGGTCTAGGTGGTGTATTGATGCAAAAGGGAAGAGTCATAGCCTATGTTTTTTACAGCTAAAGGTACATGAAGAGAAATATGTTTCTCATGATTTGAAGTTAGCGGTTGTGGTCTTTGTCTTGAAACTATGGAGGCATTATCTCTATGGTGTGCATTGTGAAGTCTACTGATCATCGTAGCCTTAAGTATCTCTTTTCTCAGCCGAATCTGAACATAAATCAGCATAGATAGTTGGAATTGTTGAAGGAATATGACATCACCATTCTTTATCATTCAGGCAAGGTAAACATGGTAGCAGATGCTTTGAGTCGGAAGGCACCTAGTATGGGTAGCCTAGACTTTCTTCAGGCAGAGGAGTGACATTTGGCTTTAAAGGTTCAATCATTATTTAGATAGTTGGTTCGACTCGATATTTTTGCACCTCACTGTGCTTAGCCTTCATCGAGGCAAGGTCTATATTGATGGATCAGATTTGTGCCCACTAGTTTGAGGATGACAAGTTAAGAATGATTCAGAACAAAGTGTTGAAAGGTGAATCTAAGTCGGTGTCTCTTGATCCAAAGGGGGTTTTGAGAATTTGTGTTCCTAAACTAGTGGATGGTTTGGTGTGTATGATATTGGAGGAAGCTCATTATTCTAAATACGTTATTCACCCAGGGGTAGCTAAAATGTACCATGATTTGAAGCAACACTATTAGTGGTGTGGTATGAAGAGATATATTGTGTACTTTGTGGCCAAGTGTTTGAATTGTCATCAAGTGAAGTAAGAGCATCAAAGACTGGGTGGTATGATGCAAAGGATATCCATCCCTGGTGAAAGTGGGAGCACATTTCTATGGACTTTGTGACTGAATTACCCTCGACTTTGGGTAAGTTTGATTCTGTTTGGGTTATTGTGGATAGGTTGACCAAGTCGGTTCATTTTATCCTAGTGAAGACTAACTATAACGTAGAGCATTTGGTTAGGATCTACATTCGTGAGATTGTTCGGTTGCATGTAGTTCCCATTTCTATCATGTCTGATAGAAGTCACCAATTCACCTCTCATTTATGGAGTTTTATGCAGGAGCGGATAGGACTTCCTACGGTTCGTAGATAGGACTAGATCACATCATCAATAAATTTTCTGCACCTTTTTCTTTCAACTCGACTTTACCAAATTTTAAGGTGTTACAAATGCATTCATCCTCATTCAACATATCATTGATCATGGAAATATGAGAAAGTGAAGAAATATTGTTTTTTAGAAAGAAAATGAGGTTCCTTACTTATATACTTGACCATGAGCTAGGTGGCAAGTTGATGATATATTGAGATCATGAGATTGTTATATAGACTGCAAGTCCCTCATGGGTCCTTGTCTGGAAGCTAAAACTCGGCAAGGTGAATGCGACAGGTTATGCGATGACCTTGGGTCCACCACATCATCTCATTGCATCTCATTGGCCAGCTCATTGTGTTGTGTAACTTTCTTAAATGTTTATTTGAGTATTATATGTATCATTTTATGTTTACTTTATTCGCACCGTCATTATATATATATATATATATATATATATATATATATATATATATTGGCGGCAGTACCGATGCTAGAATGGGACTTCTTTGTGTGGAAGTGTTTCATAGTTTATTTCTTAAGTCTAATTAGTTGCTTATATGCAGTCGGTCTAACCTATTGCATACATGTGGATTTTACTCACCCATACTTCTATTATTATTTTGATGCAGATTCTAGTCAAGGTGATCTTCATAGCGGCTGATCGAATCTAGTGGTTTCTTTTTTTCGGAGTTGTGGTGAGACCCTGCTTTTCGGATCGTTATTGGTTTCCATCTATCATTTACAGTCTTTAATTTCCTATTGAAGACTTGAAATGTATTTCAGAATCTAGAAATGAATTAGATGCTCTTTATATTTATGCTACTTGGTTTTGGAAACTTTTTGTTGTTTTCCTATCACTTGTGGCTTGACTTCCCTTTGAAAGTCTCAGATGTGTTATTTATTTCGGCTTACATACCCTTTTGGGGTTCTCAGGGTGTGTGTCATCATGACCTCGACTTTTGAATCGTGACAAAATATCTTTTATTATTTTAATTTTTTTTTAAATACCGATATATTACTGTTGGTCTAATATGTGTCAGTATTTTATTTGTCTATTAATTGCTAATTTATGTTGGGCTATATGTTGCCAATTATATGTAGCAGTTGTATATTTGTGTCAATCCCTCTTTGCACGCGTACATATTAATGTAGATAAAGTAGGGTACTTCTTCGTTTTAATTTATTTATCTTATATTTTTTTAGCTTTTATATATTTGAAAATTACACTAAAATTACTATAAATTGCAATAATTAACAACTTAAAATATTTAGAAGACATAAGAAGTCAGTTGACTCTTCAAATTTTATTCGAGTCACATAAATTGGACAGATGAAATAATATGTATTATTTAAAAATGATGTAAAAAGTACTATAAATTCCAATAACTAACAACTTGAAATATTTTTTAAAAAAAACATCTGAAAAAATTTGTTGACTCTTGAAATTATATGTGTCATAAAGATGTAATATGTATTATTTGAAAATTACGTAAAAAGTATTATAAATCACAATGAATAGCAACTTAAAATATTTTAAGATCATATAAGATTTAAAAGACTCTTCAAATTTCATTTGTATCACGTATATTGAGATAGAATGAATACTAGCATACTCTTGTATCTAGTATAAAAGATAAAAGAGAATGTCATAGCTAGAGTGAAATACTCCTCCCATTCATTTTTAAAATATCCATTTTATTAAAAATATTTTTATTTTATTTTTACTTGTCCACGTTAGGAGTTTTTGGCTAAAAATATCCTTCAACTATACACCAAACTTAAAGTACATCCTTGTAATATCATAATGAACCAGGAACATCCTTTGACAATTGAAAATCTAGCAATTTTCACCCTTCTGTCAAGAACTGCTAGAAATCTAACAGAGCATTTTGAAACACGTGTGACACCACTATAGTTCCTCCATTTGGAACTAGGTTCTTTTTTTAATCATAGCCAATCTTCTTCCTCCTTAAACTAGTTAACCGGTAGAATCAACATCGATCATCTCTAAATATTAGCACTTCGTCGTTCTAACGACGCCATTGAATGCTCATAGTAGTCAAAGAGCAAAAACAAAATGATAGATGGAAAATAAGAGAGTTCGTAAATAGGTATTATAATGTGAATGCAACGAGAAATATGTTAGCAGCATTACTAGATGAAATATGCACAAGATGTTGGATTGACATTTCTGACACTTCTACAATTTATTTTTCCAGAGCATATATACATATACATTAGCATAATAACAATAAGTTGTTAGCTCTTACCTAAATTTTGATTGCTAAAAATAAAGAAAATAAAGAACCAAATTGAGATGGGAAAGTATTTCATGTTTTAGTGGAGTATAAAAATAAAGAACCAAACAGAATGTGAAAATATTTCATGCTAAAAATAAAGAACCAAACAGAATGTGAAGTATTCAAATCTGCGGAGTTTTAAGTGAATTTCACCCACTCCATTAGATTTTTAACGGTCTTTAACTAATGGATGGAATTTGTTAATGTTTAGATATTTGAAGGATGTCTTTTTGTTAACTATTGATATAAAAAAAATATGCTTTAAGTTTAGAGTATAGTTCAAGGATGTTTTTAGTAAAAAACTCTCCATGTTAGAATATCAAGAAAAGGTCAATAAATTTTTCCTATTTTGCTTTTTGCATTAATTACTCCTTCCAAATAGTATTTCGTCAAATTTTGACTTGACACACCTATTAATAAGAGGAAAAATCTTTTTGGCCAGAATGGTAAAATAACATATTTCACACTCTTATTTTACCTTTTTGAACATTTTTACCCTTTTAACTTTAATACCTTTTAATTAAAAAAATGAAAAAAAATCAGTTTATTTTAAATTAAAAAAGATATTATAGACTTTTTAAATTTCTGGTCAAATTTTCTGGCCATTTAGCATTATCCTTAATAAAATAATAATTGGTACAGCAAGTTTCTCATTTTAATCTATGAATTGATAGGATCTCAAACAGATTTATCACTACACCTTCAAAGACATTAAGTCACTCTTAATAAATTTAGGGTAAAATAGGAAACAGATAATTGTCCTTTCTTGATTTGTCAAAAATGACAATTAAAAGTGCAAATCAAATTAGTAAACATTTGACAAGTAAATATGGACGGAGGGAGTATCTCTCAAAAATTTATTAAAGAGTATGTGTCAATTAATATAGATATCATGATAAAAGATGGACTTTATTTACTATTTTTTATGAGTATATAATAAAAAAAGATCATATTTAAACTTGTACTCTCACAAATAAGTTATATTTGTCGCTCATTATACTTTTTCAACATATTTGTCTTTTTCTTCTAACTGTAGGATCATTTTTGTCTCATTCTTCTCAAAAAAGTCATATTCACACTTTTAGTTCGTTAAATCTCCATGCTTCGCCTTTATTTTTCTATGTGGAGCTCACATGTCACATTTTTTCAATTAAATCTATTAATTCATTTAAATCTATCTATCCGATCAATAAAAATTAAAATCCAAAAGCTTCATTGTTTATTCATGGTGGATATAATTTTACCACTCAAATCTCATTCAAATTAAAATTCAACTTCTATTGTTGCGATAGAATGAAAGAGTTTATATGAACTACTCTCTCCCTAATTACTTGTCCAATTTCTTTTGTTTTACCTATCTATTTTGACAAATTAAAAAAGGATTAAAAAAATTACGTATTATACTCTCAATTAATTAATTTTGAAAAAGGCTAAACTTCTTGAAAATCGTAAATTTTTAATTCATTCACTTCATAAGTAATAGGGGTAAAATGATTAATTCACTATGTTAATATTCATTTTCTTAATAAGTGTGTCAATTTAAAAGTGAACAAGTAATTAAAGACAGAGAGTAATAAACTTAATTTTTTTTTTTAAAATGTGATATCTTGAGCTCCAAATGGAAAAATAAAGTTGGGATAGTTCCGTGGTGCGAGGCTGTTTGGTGGAATCCTCGTCCTTTCTCTTACTCTAAGACAAGACAAAACAAGTTTCAACTTGCAACACTAATGAAGCCAATTCAAAGTTGGTCTTTTCAAGGAGCCTTTTGACGGATCAAACTTTTCTAAGTCCCTTTCCCTTTCATATTCACCCAATCACTTTGGCCCAATTTTCTTGGCACAACTTATTTTATGATGGCGGAATTAGAATTTGAATTTTGTGTTATTTTAAAATGTTTGGAAGATATTTTATTTAATGAGAAAAGTAATGAAAACATGGTTAAAGTAGATGTGAATTATTACTTTCATCCTTAAATTATTGATAACCTTAAAAATATTCATTTAGTTGACTAACTGAATTTAAATACAATCCTAATTTTACAATATAAGTGAAATACACCCTAAATTTTCATCAAATTTAGGGATGATTCTAACACTTCTCTCGGATTTTGATTAAAAGCCCCATATTCATACAAGAGTTTGAGACAACTTGTTATATTATGTGACACATCGAAAGTGATCATGGGTGTATCTAAGTTTAGTTAATCAAGTAAAGAATGTTTTTAAGGTTATCAATAGTTTGGGGACGAAACTAATAATTTGCATCAAGTTCATGAGTGTTTTGAATACTTCTTTCGTACTCCCTCTATCCCTAATTACTTGTCCAAAATACCTCTTTTATTTGTCCGTTTTTACTTGTCCAAAATACCTCTTTTATTTGTCCCTTTTTACTTGTCCATTTTGACAAATCAAGAAAAGACAATTTTTTTAACCTATTATACCCTCAATTAATTACTTCTTGAAAATCTTAAATTTTTAATTCATTCACTTCATAATTAGTATGGGTAAAATGGTCAATTCACTATGTTAATCATTATTTTCTTAATAGGTGTGTCAATTCAAAAGAGAACAAATAATTAGGGACAGAAAAAATATTTAATATTAGGAGTTGAATTCTGATTTTAATTTTTATACATATTTAATATATATTTTTTTAGTGAAGATACAAATTTTGAATTAAAGTTATTAAATTCAGTCCAACTCGTAATATCTTCCTAGACTCCTCACAATCTTTCTTCTAGTATTATGGATTCAGCGTCTAACGGACGCGAGCGAATTGAGGAAATATGCACTCTCCAAGAATTTGCCACTTGTAATTTGCCATACCTACCTTTCCTCGTCTTTACTTGAAATTAGATCCTCCCTTCCTTCCTACTTCTTTGCATTTATATTGGCCGCCACTTTTTACTCTATACTCTTTATATATGCCTTGCCAATCACAACTCTATTTTCATCTCAATTTTTTGTCTTACAACTAATTAATCTTCTTCTATTGTTTTATTTATTGGAAAAAATGGCAACTAATTTGACGCTCACAAGGTTATTGAAACTTGTTGCTGAAAAATTCCCTACCCGCAACGCAATATCTGTTTCGGGAAAATTCATTGTCACGCATGAAAGGCTACAACAACTTATTGAACAAGCCGCGTCTCAACTCGTTGCTGCTGGTATTCAGCCCGGTGATGTGGTCGCTCTCACATTTCCCAATACTATCGAGGTATATTTGCACTATCAGTATATATAAATTAAATGATGCGCTCTTGTATGTCCTAATTGTATAACATATAACGAATATGTGTTTTTTTTTTTCAGTTTGTGATTATGTTTTTAGCTGTGATTCGAGTTCGAGCCACAGCAGCACCACTGAATTCAGCGTATATGCCCGAAGAGTTCGAGTTTTATTTATCAGATTCCGAGTCTAAACTGTTGTTAATTGCAAAAGAAGGAAATGAGGCAGCTGAAGCAGCGGCTGCAAAGCTCAATATTCCTCGGATTAAGGTGACTCTGCCCAATTCTGATTCCGATGTGTCTCTCAGCCCGAGTAGTCCGCTATCAGATTGTGATTTGGTTTCAGAAATTGTGAATGATCCATCCGATGTTGCACTTTTTCTACATACATCAGGCACCACCAGCAGACCAAAAGGCGTTCCCCTAACACAGCACAATTTAGTATCATCAGTGAACAATATTAAATCGGTTTACAAACTCACTGAATCGGACTCTACAGTGATCGTGTTGCCACTCTTTCATGTTCATGGATTGATTGCAGGTAAATATGACCAAATCAATCAATTAGTACTCGTAATTCATCCAATTCATTTTGACCTTAGCAAATTTTTGAACATTTTATTAATTTGACCGTCTAATTGCAGGATTACTAAGCTCGCTTGGTGCTGGAGGATCCGTAACGCTCCCTGCTTCCGGTAGATTCTCTGCTTCATCTTTCTGGTCTGACATGATCAAGTGCAACGCCACATGGTACACCGCGGTGCCTACCATTCACCAGATCCTATTGGACCGTCATTTCAGCAACCCAGAGTCTTCTTACCCGAGACTCCGGTTCATTAGGAGTTGCAGTGCTGCTCTTGCACCATCCGTATTGGCACAGTTAGAGGAAGCATTTGGTGCGTCTGTTTTAGAGGCATATGCAATGACAGAAGCAACACATTTGATGTGTTCAAATCCATTACCAGAAAATGGTCCACATTTGCCAGGGTCAGTAGGGAAGCCAGTGGGACAAGAATTGGGGATATTGAATGAGAATGGTGTGGTACAAGGGGCTGATGAAAAGGGAGAAATTTGCATTAGGGGTCCAAATGTTACAAAAGGGTATAAGAATAATCCTGAGGCTAATAAATCTGCTTTTCAATTTGGTTGGTTTCATACGGGAGATGTGGGATATTTGGACTCTGATGGATATTTGCATTTGGTTGGAAGGATCAAGGAGTTGATCAACCGTGGAGGTATGTCGATTTCAAGTTTATAAAGTTCTTGTTAATATTCAATGTGATTTTGATTGTCTATCAAAGTGCTTCTTTTGAATGCATGATGTTAGTATTGATGTGAAGTATGAACATGCTTTCCTAGATACATAAGCCACAAAAGTGTCATTGTAACTTAATTTTAGCTGAAATCTATACCCTTCAACTTTGAGTATATGCTTAAACTTGTATAAAGTTGAACAAACAGACATACATGCCGAATGTTGCATCCAATGTGGCAATTCGCATCCTATGTAGCGTCCCGCCGTCCTACCCTAAGTTGTTTGGACTCGGGTGGCGACGTCCGATATGGGTATGGATCTAGAGGTTGGATCCTCTATGACCTAAATTTTCAGACTTGGGCATACGGGTGCTAGGATTTGGCTAAAAATAGAGTTATAAAACATAAATCATGAGATATTATGTAGAGAACTCGAGGAGAAAATAATGATTAAGAGGAGAATCTTGGAAGGAGATAAAAGGAAAGGTAGTGGCAATAGAAATTTATATATACAAGGTTTTTCGTTTTCATCAATTTCAATTTATATATAAAAGGAAAGTTTTGATTACAGAAATCATTAAATCTATCCAAAAAAATTCCCTTGAATTTGGTCAAAGTATCCAAAACTGGTTGACCAAATCAGGTACGGATCCCACACCGACACCCACGTCTTGTCGACACGGGTGCAGCATCAAAAGTGAAGAGTCTGAGCAACTTAGGTCCTGCATGTATTATGTCACATAAAACATGCGTGTTACTTGTTCAACTTTGTATAAAGGCAAGTTATATGGTAAGTGTCTAAGGCCAACTTTGAGCATCCTATATGCATACTCAAGTTAGATGACACGTTTATGTATTACTCCTTTGGATATTAAGTTCAAACTCTTTGTACTTTAAGAAAAACTAGTTTCTCCATTTTAATTTGTTTGTCCTAGTTTTTTTTAATCCATTTAAAAAAGAACGTCTCTTTCTTCTTTTAGCAACTCTTTAGTTCTAATTTTTTACATGATATGTTTAAGACCACTAAATTAAATGGTATTTTGATACATTTGATGGAGTATCTTTAATTTAGGATCACAAGATTAAAAATAATTATTTTCTTAAACTTCATGTCAAGTCAAAATAAAATCAAAAAATTAAAACAAAGGGAGTTAAATAGTGGTTTTACGGCTAAGGCTTTCCAAATATATTTTAAAAGTTTTATTCATAAAGATGTATTGGAATGAAATAAACTCAAATAGAAAGGAATAAATACCAAAGATTCATAGATGTAAGGTGGACAAATATAGGCATTAAGACATAGTTAATTGATTGATCTATTTGATAGAAAAAGTTTTGTTTCCATAGTAAATTTTATTTGAAAATATTTAAAGGTCAATGTCCCAATTGTACATAAGAAATGAAATGCATTATTGACTTCTCTTTTTAAACTTTTTTTTAAATTCTGGAGAATATTCTAGTAGGACATTAGAATGGACCGTCTATCTATTAGTAGTATTTTTTTTTGTATTGACTGTTTTAGGCAAATGTGTGGTTGCCATCAAACTTGGCTTGCATCGCCCTTTTATTATTAGGTAGGATGTAACAGCTTACTTAGAGCCTTTCTCCATCGTAATTTTCATTATTTGCCCAATTTTTGGTTTGTGATATTGACATCTCCTCTTTCAACTATTCCATAATGTCTTTTTCCAAAATCTAAACATGGCTTCCGCCAGCCTGCCTTGAAAATTAAGTAGACCCTAAGGTCTCAGCAGAATAATACAAAAATGAAATTAGGAAAATGTTGAAAAGTATAAACTATATTATCATAATTAACTGTGTTCATGTTACATGTCTAAACGCTTGCTTAAACCCTTTCGACCACCTCATGAACAGTTTCTGATCTGCAATTTTCCATCTTACAATTTTCAGGGGAAAAGATATCTCCAATTGAAGTGGATGCAGTCCTTGTTTCTCATCCGGAGATTGCTCAGGCTGTTGCTTTCGGAGTTCCTGATGACAAGTATGGTGAAGAGGTAACAAAATGACCTCAATTTCTGGGGGAAACATATCACCTATTGAAGAAAACTTCATTTTCTGCCATGCATAATATATAGTCTAATTCAGATACCCTTCATGTTTCACAGATAAACTGTGCTGTCATTCCACGCGAAGGGTCAAAGATAGACGAAGGAGATGTGTTGGGATTCTGCAAGAAAAATCTAGCAGCCTTTAAGGTCCCCAAAAAGGTGTTCATGACTGATTCTCTTCCAAAAACCGCAACTGGAAAAATTCAACGACGACTTGTTGCAGAGCACTTCCTTGCACAGATCTCAACTGCTAAAGTGCCTAAGTTCGGAGCTTGAAAATAATACTATCATCTCTCAAATAATAATTATTATTAACATATGATTTTTGCTGGCAATATTATTTTTTGTAGGCACATTAAAAGTTGTTAAACACTGTTATTTTTACAATGAATTTTTGTTAAGACTTGTACAATTTAAAATGTAAGAAAGCTGTCTATAGCAGACAGTAGTAATAAACTTTACAACATATCCTGCAACTTGAGCTGCTCTCTATAGCTTTTACCTGAGCTTGTTGCAATTTCCAATTTGACCACAAAGATGATAAACACTAGACAGTTATAATCCAAGTAAAAATGGTATGTTGCTCAAGAAATAAAACCATTTACCCATTCTGAAGTATTTCATCTAGAACTAGAATAGGGATCAAAAGAAAGCATCCATTAGATTTCAATATTGCAGGTATATGAAGCATTACCAACTAAAATGCAAAGGAATCAATAATTGTGCCACCAAGGTAGCCAAACAGCACAAAGTTCCAAACCACAAAACAAAAATAGAAAGCTTAACATCACTACTATATAACTGCACTCAAAATTCTCCACAGCCTGAACTCATTAAGATTCTAGTGGTTCATCCTCCTCATCTTCATAGTCATAACCTTCCTCTTCAGCTGTTGCATCTTGATATTGCTGGTACTCAGAAACTAAATCGTTCATGTTGCTTTCAGCCTCAGTAAACTCCATCTCATCCATACCTTCTCCAGTGTACCAATGCAAGAAAGCCTTTCTTCGGAACATAGCTGTAAACTGCTCACTGACCCTACGGAACATCTCCTGAATAGAGGTGGAGTTACCAATGAAAGTTGAGGCCATCTTCAGACCAGTAGGAGGGATGTCACAGACTGTTGACTTTACATTGTTAGGGATCCACTCAACAAAATAGGAAGAGTTCTTGTTCTGCACATTAATCATCTGTTCATCGACTTCCTTGGTGCTCATCTTTCCACGGAACATAGCTGAAGCAGTCAAATATCGCCCATGACGAGGATCAGCAGCACACATCATATTCTTTGCATCCCACATCTGCTGTGTTAGTTCAGGAACAGTCAATGCTCGATATTGCTGCGACCCACGAGAAGTGAGCGGAGCGAATCCAACCATGAAGAAATGCAACCGAGGGAATGGGATGAGGTTAACAGCAAGCTTGCGGAGATCAGAGTTGAGTTGACCAGGGAAACGGAGACAGCAAGTTACACCACTCATGGTGGCAGAAATCAAATGGTTTAGGTCCCCAACTGAGGCAAACATCATCCATCAGTAAATAAATCAACAAAATCCATTATAGCAAGTATATTAATGATAATGATTCATGTAATAGAACTCATTTTCATGCCCCAATTTAGGACCGAGTGTGATTTCCAAACCAACTAAAGGGCAAAAAAGGACAAGCACTAATACGTAGTGATAATAAAACAGAATCATACACAATCAAAAAGTTTTTGGACATAATATTGACTGTAAAGAAATGCAAATATTCTAAAATAAGTAGTTGAATCAACTGAACAGTAATACATATAAAAATTCCAACACATAAATAAAAGAATGTCACCTCATCCTCCCTCAGCTTATTGCAATTTAATTATTTTAAGTCAAGAATAGATGATAAAACTAACACAACATAAAAATTTAACACACAACTATCAGGATGCATTTAGTAAGAAAAAAACAGCTAACTGAGAAGAGGTGCAACTTACAGCTCGGAGTAGTAAGTTTGAGAGTTCGGAAGCAAATGTCATAAAGAGCTTCATTATCCAACACCATACACTCATCTGCATTCTCAACAAGCTGGTGAACAGAAAGAGTAGCATTATAGGGCTCAACAACTGTGTCTGAAACTTTGGGGGAAGGGAACACAGAGAAAGTAAGCATCATTCTATCTGGGTACTCCTCCCTGATCTTAGATATAAGGAGAGTTCCCATTCCTGATCCAGTTCCACCTCCTAAAGAGTGAGCAACCTGGAAACCTGAAACCAAAACAAAATCCATATTCATTTGCTTAACATATCAGATTACTAACAAGTTGAAAAGGCATTTTACATTGAGCTCAAAATGCTTTCACAAGATGTAAGAAAAAGGTAGCCAGCCCAATCTTTTACTCACTTAGAGGGTAACAGAACAAATGAAATTTAGATCATGGACTCTCATTCAAGCAGGGTCTGAGTTGCTAAACTTCAAATTGCATTCATGTACTTTGTTATGGACCAAAAATAAGAGATAAACCAAGCAAAGAGGTTTCAAGCAATTGCAGCAACCACGATCATATAGCCATTAGGAGAAACAATATTCAACCTGAATACATTGTTAAGTACCATATAACTCAATTATTTTCAATAAACTAGCATATTTGCCAAATAGACACAAATTTTCTTTGCTGAATGAAAGTTGTTTTAGTAAAAAATTGAACTAAAACACATTGTCCTTCATACGCGCAAACAAAGAAACCTAAGTTCACATCAAAGCGCTCATTCAAAGAGACACTGTATCTCTAAACTCCAAGAAAATGCACTCCTGAAGCACAATAAACAATCTATTTCAAATTACTAGAGATAAATGTACATAATAATAAAACACCACCAGAATGAAAGTGTTCTGTGACATTCACTCAATTGTTCACTATAAGCAGCGGATTGATTTAGTAAAATCGAATTCAAACGCGATGACTTTAATAAACACTAATCCTACCAGAAATTCAAGAAATCAAAGAGGACACATAAAACATAACGACTGAAACATGTATAAAAAAAACTAAACAGTGAAATTGTTAGATCAAGGGAATTGACTCTACTAGACTTGTCAAGTACCTTGTAAACAGTCACAATTCTCAGCCTCCTTCCTCACAACATCAAGCACCGAGTCGATAAGCTCCGCTCCCTCAGTATAATGTCCCTTCGCCCAGTTGTTACCAGCACCTGACTGGCCAAAAACGAAGTTATCAGGCCTGAAAATCTGACCATAAGGTCCAGATCTGACACTATCCATAGTTCCCGGCTCCAAATCCATGAGGACGGCGCGTGGAACAAACCTTCCACAGCTTGCTTCATTGTAGTACACGTTCAGTCGCTCCAATTGAAGATCACTGTCTCCTTGATACCTTCCGCTGGAATCAATGCCGTGCTCGGCACAGATAACTTCCCAGAACTTAGCTCCGATTTGGTTTCCACATTGACCTCCTTGAATGTGCAAAATCTCACGCATTCTTGCTGATGAACTTTGGAGTGACTTTTTGTAGGAGAGAGGGTATAGGGTTTAACTGGTGAAGAGAGAATTTGATTTTTGGGGAAATGCCACACAGAAGAGGGAGAGTATATATATTGGAGAGTCGCGAGTAAACGGAGCTTCTTCGCCGTTAACTGTAACCATGTCAGAAATTTTTTGTTTTAGGGGATATTATATCATATTTTATTTTAGTCTATTTTAAAAAAGAATAATCTTTTTTTTTTTTTTGCAGTATTTCAATTTCATCTTTTTATCGTGATATTTTTAACACCACAAAATTAAAATATATTTTGATATATTTAATATAATTTTAATTCAAAACCTTGAATATTTTTTTTACTTAATTTCGTGTCTAAGAGTATTTATTTAAAAATAAAGAAGCTGGGATATCAGAATCATGGCGCTTGTATAGGTGTTGTATGTACGCAGTAATTTATAACGTGAAAGATGGCACGTGATTAGGAAACACGTCATATACTTTTAAATAAAAATCTATTTTTCCATAGTACGCAGATATTTAGGGATCGAAACAAATACTACTACCTTGTAGAGTTGTATCCTAGATAGATAAAAATAATAATCTGGAGATTATTATTATTTTATATTTGGTTTAAGGGTTGTTTTTTCATATCATAATATTGTAGTAACTTTAGTTTGCGTTGTTATGCTTTCAATAATTTTGTCTTCATTTTTTACTCTCGTTATTTTCTTCTTCAAGATTATATTATATTATTTTAATTGAATCGAAGATCTATCAAAATCACTCTTCAATATAAAATAAGATTTGGGTACACATGACATTATTCTTATGCATAATGGCTTTGAGAATTGTCATTTTATATTAGGGGAATTGTGAGTGACGGCGTTTGACGTAACCATGTGGACTGTGGAGAGGGTGGCCTACATATATAGATCCCAAACTTGGTTTTCACTCAACTGGAAAATGAAAAGGACTTTTGTCAGAACAATCCCCATGTTGCTTGTTGCAATGCCAACTCTCATAGAGAGATGACAAGGAGTAATCAACTAGGGCCCATTCATCACCAACATGGGTTATGATATACTGGTAGGAGTGATTTACCCTTAATCAGAGATCTTAGATTCGAGCCTTGGGTATGGAGAAAATTTTATTGGGAGCTCCACCCCCAAATAGGCCCTGCAAAACGCGATTTGGATTTAGTCAAAGCTCCAATATGAACTCCAAACACCGAGTGAAAAACAAAAAAAAAAGCTCATCCATCATTAAGCATTTGTCATGAAGCAAACAATTCTCTCTCTCCCAAATTTGGTAACCCCTTATTTAAGCAATAAATTAAATTACTTTCTCTCATTTGCATAAATTTTTTTCATACCCGATTAAATTTAGATTTATGTGAGAAGTCTTGTATGAAAAGATAAAGCGTTTTTTAATAAAAAACGATAATGTATTCAGGAGATTTGAACTCCAAACTTTTGGCTAAGAATAATTCTTATGCATATTATATACACAACAAAACCACTCCACACTTCTTTTTTATTACACACCTTATCCTCCAAATATGAGTGCGTAAAATATCAGGGCAGACTCTATGGTAGGTCAGTCTGTCTCCCAAAATTTATCAAGAACAAATTAAGTGTTATAAACAGTATGACATTTTGTTATATGTTCTCTTTGTGTAAAAAAAAATCTAGTTTGATTTAGCAGGGAGTTTAAAAAAAATTGTGGTCCTAAATTAAAATTATGTCACGTGAATAACTGAATTTTTTTTGTAAACAGGCTTAAAAGAAAAATAAATCATTCTTTTTTAATCGGAGGGGGAGGAGTATTGATTTATTCTCTTTTAATCTTTTTCAGAAATCAAAAAACATTATTTTGTACTCTCTTTCTTCAAAAAAACTCCTTTTTGTATATATACTAGATAATGTTGCCCGTGCTATGCACGGGCCCAATAATATAAATGGTATGTTTTGGGGCTAATAACCGAGTTTTTGAAGCTATTGTTTGCGTGGATAAAGGAATAAGTTTTTTTATCACAAACCTGTACTTTCTTTGACGCTATTTAA
>JAJOOF010006234.1:0-46823 GCA_029582545.1 Solanum lignicaule
ATATTTGCTAAATCACACCCCAAGAATGGGGGGTTTTAGCCACACATCAAGAAATAACAAAATACACCTAAAATGATACTAAAATCAAATGGGTATAATAAATTAAACCTTGATTTAAGCAAAGGAAGAAGAATGGAGAAGACCCACTTCCAACTTGGGGAAGATGAAATCCTTCTCTCTTCAAGTCTCCCACAAAACCCTCTCCAAACTTGAGAGAAAAATATCTAAAAAAGTACTATTCTATTGTGGAAATTATAATAATGGTTCAGAACTTATAAAACTAATAACAAGTTTAGTATTTATAGCCATCAGAAATTAGTGCTGGTGGATAGCTCAGTGAAGTTAGTCTGGTTCACCGAGTGACTCGGCGACTCGCCCATCATCTGTCTCATCGCTGTTTAGTGCTTGCCTTCAGCGTCTTCACGTTCTGGACCATTGGGTGGTATAGTACTGCCCAATGGAACAAAGGGCGGTATAGTACTCCTTTCATCGCCTTTTTGATCCTCTTCCTTCAGGGCTTTGCGTACTGGAACAAAGGGTGGAGTCTATTCTTTCGGCGAATCGCCAAAGATGCTCAGGCTTCAACTTCTTCGTTCTTTCCAGCCTTTTTGTTCCTTTTTGCGCCTAAGTGTCCATGCTTCCCCTAAAACTTCAAATACCTGAAACTTAAGAGTTTTCATCAGATATTGCGACAAAATAAGCATTCGAGGACACTATTTCTATCAAAATAAAGCCCTAAATGAGTCCAATTTGTGGACTCATCAAGTATCTCTCAAAAAAGTTTGTTCTTCCTTATATAGTTATGAACAAATAAAGAAAGAAAAACAAAAAGGCGGAGAAGCAGAACCACTGATTGTGAGAGGTCATTCTCAAAATCATATGAGAATGAAGAAAGGTAGATCCAAGTCAAGATGAAGACTCAGCAAAGATGAATGTGCCTTTTGTCAAGAAAAAGGGCACTGTAGGAAAAACTGTTCAAAGTTGAAAAGCAAGGCCAAACCAAATAATGGGAAGGCTGTCATGGATTAGAATGTGGCTGATTGTGATAACTCTTATTACTTACTAGTTACAACAGATCCATCCAAATCATCTTATGTATGGTTAATGGACTCAGCTTGTAGCTATCATATGTGTCCCAATTTTGGACTGGTTTATTGATTTACAAGTAGGAGAATATGGAGTTATTCGCATCGCAAACAATAATCCTCTTACCACATATGATGTTGGTTCAATTCGATTAAGGAATCACGATGGATTGATAGAACATTAACAGATATTCGATATGTATCGGATTTCAAGAAAAATCTCATTTTTGTAGATGCCCTAGAGTTAAAGGGGTTCAAAATCATTGCAGATAATGGGGTAATGAGAATATGCTCTAGTACATTGGTGGTAATGAAGGAAATTTGAAGAAATACTAACATTTACCACTATCAAGGTAGTACAGTTATTGGGATAACGACAACAACATCCAATGACGACAAGGAGGCAGAAATGACCAGGATGTGGCATATGCGCTTTGGACATGCTGGATGAAAATCCTTGAAAACCTTATCAGATCAAGGGTTGATAATAGGAGTAAAAACATGCAACTTGTAGTTTTGTGAGCATTGTATCTAGGGAAAGAAAACAAGGGCTAAAATTTGGAATAGTTATCCATAATACTAAAGGTATTTTGGATCATGTTCATTTAGATGTTTGGGCTGCTTCCAAAACACCTTTATTAGGTGGGAAATACTATTCTGTAACCTTTGTTGATGACTTTTCTCGAAGAATGTGGGTGTATATGATGAAAACTATAGATGAAGTGTTGGGAATATTTATCAAATGGAAGGCGATATAGAGACTCAAACTGGCAGAAAGATCTAGTGTATTCACACAGACAATGGTGGAGAATACAAAAATGATCCTTTTCAGAAAATTTGTGAAGAAAATGGCATCGTCAGACATTTCACCATCAGAAATACACCACAACAGAATGGAGTGGCAAAATGCATGAACTGAACTTTGCTGGAGAAGGTTCAATGTATTTTGTCCAATGCTAGCTTGGGCAAAGAATTTTGGGCTGAGGTAATAACATATGCATGCCACCTCATTAATCTTCTACCATATGATGATATTGGTGGGAAGACACCATTAGAAAAATGGTATGGAAAACTTGTTGAAGATTACAGTGCTTTATATGTATTTGGCTCAATTGTATATTATCATGTAAGAGAGTCAAAATTGGACCCAAGAGCAAAGAAAGATTTATTTATGGGGATTACTTTTGGAGTCAAAGGATGTCGCTTATGGTGTTCAAAGACAAGAAAGATTATTTTCAGCAGTGATGTTACCTTTGATGAATCTTCCTTGACAAATAAGGTAACAATTGAAGATGTCAAACAAATTGATGGTGCTTCAAAACAGGTGGAGTTTGAGGGAAAGATAATTTTCCCAACACATGGATCAAACGAAGAAACAATAGAAGATTTTCCTCTGGAAGAAGAGCTAATCGAAGGGGACATTCAATCTCAATAACTTCAACCACAACTTGAATCAATAGCAACCAGCAAGGCAAAAATGAAAATAAGAAAACCTGCTCGACTGATAGATATGGTGGCTTGTGCAGACTCAATTGTAGCTGATGACATTCCTACCACTTATAAAGATGCAGTCCAAAGTTCATAATAAGATATAAGATAAGTGAGGGATTGCCATAGATGAAGAAATTCAGTCATTTCATTAGAATCATACATGGAAATTGGCCAATCTCCCAGAGGGCAAGAAAGCAATTGGGTGCAAATGAGTATTTGCAAAGAAAGAAGGATTTCCTAACCAACAAAATGTTCGCTACAAAGCAAGATTGGTGACAAAAGGATATGCTCAACAGGAGGGAATTGGTTATAATGAGGTATTTTCTCCAGTTATGAAACACTCCTCCATCAGAGTTTTGTTGGCTTTGGTAGCACAGTTAAATTTGGAACTAGTTTAGTTGGATGCAAAAACTGCATCTTTACATGGAGACTTGGAAGAGAAAATCTACATGACTCAGCCA
This sequence comes from Solanum lignicaule, assembly GCA_029582545.1. Taxonomy (NCBI): domain Eukaryota; kingdom Viridiplantae; phylum Streptophyta; class Magnoliopsida; order Solanales; family Solanaceae; genus Solanum; species Solanum lignicaule. Next base: position 3,038 of record JAJOOF010006234.1, read on the forward strand.
AAAGGATTCAAAGTTGATGAAAAGAAAATATGATGTGGAAACATGAAAAATCATTGTATGGGTTGAATCAATCTTCTAGACAATGGTACTGACATTTGACAAGTTTATGTTGCAGCAAAGGTACGTAAGAAGCAAATACGATCATTGTGTGTATTTCCACAAGCTTGAAGGCGATTCCTTTATATATCTTCTCCTATATGTTGATAGCTTCTAAAAGTCAATAGGTAATTGAGAACCTAAAGATTCAACTAAGAAAAGAGTTTGAGATGAAGGATTTGGGTGATGCAAAGAAGATTCTTGGCATGGAGATAAAAAGAGATCGACATTCAAAGAAGCTCATTTTATCTCAGAAAGAATATTTGAAGAGGGTACTAAATCGATTTGGCATGAATGAGAAAAAGAAGTATGTTAGCACTCCGCTTGCTCCTCATTTTAAGATTAGTGATGCTCTTTCGCCAAAGAATGAAGTTGCATGAGAATATATGTCAAGAGTACCATATGTGAATGTTGTTGGTAGCTTGATGTATACAATGGTTTGCAGAAGGCCAAATATTTCACACGCCGTTGTAGTTGTAAGTTGGTACATGCATAATCCTTGAAAGGATCATAGGTAGGTTGTAATATGGATTCTACGGTATATTCATAATATTGTATATGTTGGCTTGATTTTCGAGCATAAAGATAGTCAATATCTTGTTGGATATTGTTACTCAGATTATGCAAGTGATTTGAACAAACGAAGATCAACTACTGGTTATGTTTTCACTATTGCAAATGCACTAGTTAGTTGGAAGTGTACTTTGCAGTCAACAGTTGCTTTGTCTACCACCGAGGCAGAGTATGTGACAATTACAAAGTCTACAAAAGAGGCAATTTGGCTTCAAGAATTGCTTAGAGAGCTTGGTATTGAACAAGAAGGAATCACAATATTTTTTTATAGTAAAAGTGCTATTCAATTAGCAAAGAACCAAGTTTATCATGCAAGGACGAAGAACATTGACGTCCAATATCATTCCATGATATCATAGAAGAAGATGGAGTCATAGTGCAGAAAATTCATACTACAGATAATCCTGCCGATATGCTTATATAAGTGGTGACTGCGGTCAAGTTTCAACATTGCTTGAACTTGATCAACATTGTTGAACATCTGAAGATTGAGATTGAAGACACAATAAAAAATTGTTGTTGAGAGAAAGCTGAAAATTGACAATATTGTCAAGGTGGAGATTTGTTAAATTTGACAAGATTCAAAGATTAATTAATGTGAAGATTTTGTAGGAAGATAATTCTTCAATATTGGTAAAAAAGTCAAGATAGTAACTTTGTAGGTGAAATTTAGGTAAACCATAAAATGATTTAGTAAGTTAAACCTTACATTTTGACAAATTGTGATGTCATGAATGATATCAAGTAGGAAAAATTCACTCTTGTAAATAGGTAGCTCTTAGTTCATTTGTAACACACCTCTCATTTGTCTTCTCATCTTCAAAGGCATTTGATCTTCTTTCTCTCTTGTAGTATTTCACTTGTATTCTCTTGGAGTGAAATAAATATTGGTTGGTTGTGTCCGAGTAGGCAAAAGAACACAAAATTTTGCCGAACCTCGTTAATTCCCAGTGTTCTTTTTATTGTTATCTCATTTACTATTTATTAGCTACTTTTAGATATATAGCAGTTGTGATTTCATCACTCTCTATGTATTCAGCTTCTGCAACAGTTTTTTCTTTTGGGTGGTATAAAATCTGTCTAGAAAAACAAAAATTATTATAAGGAAATATACAGTTTCTTTTAAAAAAAGACAAAAGTTATAACTATTTTTATTAGTGCAACAAGTCTCTTGTGTGATTGGAATGAACAAGTTTCTTTTGTTGAAATTTTGAATTCAATTTGGCTGGGAACAAGTAAAGTTCTTCCAAGTTGCAACAATCATGTGTACAATTTTGATCCAAACTGATGTACTCAATGTTCTATAGTGGTTCTGTCTTGAAAGAACCAATGCAACTTTTTTAACTATATAATTAAAAATTGAGGTACCATCTAATGTCAACTATGTTACATATCATCTTTTAAATTAATAAAGATAATCCATCAGTACAAATTGGGATCCTTAAATATTCTTTTTATTTCCAATCTAGTGTAAATAATTCCACTTCGGCGACTCGCCTAATATTTTTGATGTGTCCATATAGTGATGTAATTCTCGCCATGAATTACGGATAGAAATGCGGAAATTAAAGACGAAAGATAGAAGAAAAGATACAAGAGAAGGAACAATTGGCAACTAAAGGATGTAGTAAATCCTAAAACCTCCAATTACAATCTCTAAGCAAGCACCTAATCAAGATATATAGATTGACAGAAGAAAAGGGAATCAAAAGCAACCTAAAGGTATATTAAACCTAAAGACCTTAATCGATTAATCTGAATCAAGCACCGAATCTTTTTTGAAGACCTCAAAGAAATTGAATCTCCAAGCAAACCACGTTTCTAAACAAAGTTCAATAGAATCTTTACCAAGCTCTCAAGTCCCTCAAAGGAGATCCAATTCATCAATAATTCATATTCAAAAAAGTCTACCTAAAAAGAAGACACAAACTAGCTATTTATAGTTTTAGGCTATTATTACATAAGAGGCCCAAAAGTGGCCCAAAAAGAATAAAGGGCAATCTGGGTCATGCTCCCCTAAGGGACTCGATGAGTCACCGAAATGACCTCCAACTCGCTGAATGTGGCAACTTCTTTGTAGCTCCGTGGAACTTTAAGTGAGCTTGGAGCCCTTACCTAAGCCATTAGGCGAGTCGCCGAAGTGAGCTCCAACTCGTCAAATGAGACAGTTTCTTCACTTTCTCTTCCTTGCTTCATTAGACCTCCCACACTCCAATCTATCATCCAAACATGGTATTGCTCAATTGGGAGCTCCTTCCATGCACACATGTTACTATTCAAGGCTGACTCTTTGTCATCAACTCAAGCTCAAGAACCTCCATCTTTGTGAACAATCCTTCCATACTTTGAAGTTCCCAAACTTGGCTTTGAGTGAATGACCTTAAGGCAAATTGGATTGCATTATTCTTCCATTCTTGAAAAAGATTCTTCCTCGAATCCAAACCTTGCAAAACCATAGGGAAAGCAAATAACAACAAGATCATCATGGCATGAGGGTTAGCGTTAGAAATAACTATTCTATCATCATGCCAAGGATGCACAAACTTAACATCTAATCAAGCATCAAAACGATCAACAAATGGTGTGTAACCCATCAAAAAAAGAGATACTTGGCTAATTAAGAGACTTTGACAAAGGGGTAGAGTGAAGGAACCATTACACTTAGGCAACCACACATGTAAACCCTCCTTGGTTCCACATTTCAACAAGCACAATTCCCCTTTTAAGTCAAGCAACACATGAATACCCTCATAACTAAGTGCAAAGTCATAAACAATGTTAACCCAAGTTAAGACTCCACCCAACGCACTAGCTAACTTCAAGAATATAATTATTCCCAACTCATGAGCGAGGTCAAGTACAAAACTATTCCCAACACAGGCAAGCATACCTAATTCAAGCACATAGGATCAAGTAATAACACCAAGTAATAATCATATGAAAGAAAGAAAGTGTTACTACCATACTCATCACAATTTAGGCCAACGCTGGGGTCAAATGGGAAGGAATTACATAGCATCGAGTCAAGGAAACTCCCGTTTGCCCTATTGATACTACTATTAACATAAAATATGCTACCCACACAAGCATGAGTATCATCATATGCAAAAAGATAATAGCTAAAAGTGTCTTGCAAAACAACTTCATCTAAGGTGTTTTCATAAGTATGACTACTAATAGGCTCAAAATCAATGGTCATACCATTAGGAATTGGAACGCACCAAGAAGAAGAGGTAATGAGAAAACAAATACCACCTTCCTTCTCATCACAATCCTTCACCACAAGAGTACTCTCATCTTCCAAGAAGACATTTCCATCTTTGGGAGGAAAATCTTCACACCATAGTGGGTTACTATAAAACGTATAGTTATCAAGAACTACGCTACTCTCATGATTCACACCAGCAGACACTTCACTAGGAGTGATTTCATCATCTTCAAACAAGATATTGTACTTAAAGAGGGAATGACAAACACCATGGGAGGATTAAAACATGTAAGTTCACTCTAAAAAAGACACATATCATTTTTCGAAGCATTTTTAAGCACGTCATCTCTATGAGCAAAACAAATAATAGGATCTTCCAAAATAGATATGCTCAAAGAGTCATTCCTACTCAAATGATCAATATTATTATCAGTATCACCAAATTGAGGTTCCTTAATCACATCACAAGATTCCTCAATTAGTGAACTACACTCAAATGCAGATTTATCAACACAATTATCACATGATAATGATCTATCCCTCAAAGCACTGGTGTCAACACTAGGTGGACACAAATTGATCTTATTAGAAGAATCAATTCGGTCATCAATAGGATCAACTAGTGTATCCCCACTCTTAACATGTACATTATCAACACATGGTAAAGAATCATTAGGCTCACATAAAGACAAGTTATCACTTACATTTTGTTCATTTTCAATTGTAAAAGTGTTAAGTTTAGCTACTTTACCTTGACGCTCGCAACAAAGATCTTCTTTACCTTGGAATGACACTCCCTTAGGAATTTTGGGACACCACAAAAGTGCATCCCTCACACCTTCAATGGTAGGCTCTTTGTTGGAAACTCGTGTTGCTCCATTCATCATGCTTGTACCTACATACGAACCCTTAAAAAGTGAAGGATAAACAAAAAAGATAGATTGAGATTGTGGCAACCCCCTCAGTTCACTCCACTCAACCTCTCATTTTTCCGCTCTGAGGTTGCCACCTTGCTCTCCCTTACTCCTCTCAATCTTTTGTCTCTCATTTTGCACCTTAGGAGGAGGAAATAGATGTGTTCCCCATTGATCCATAACATACTTGGACCATTTTTGCTTGTTTGGAACCCTATGTTTGTTATAGCAATGGGCTCCCAAATACAAGTGACAAAAGTCCATGGGTATTACATCACACCAAACCTCCTCATAGTATTCACCGCGTGTGAAAGAGACCTTTACAACTTCAATAACTTTACATCCCTCCATGGTGTATGGATAACACCTTGATATTCGGGTAGTCTCAAGTAGGCTAGTGTAGATGGAGTGATGTAGTTTAGATTGCACCAATCATCGAGGACGAGATCAAACCCCAAAGCTCCACAAATGTAAACCTTTATTCTAAGAACTTGTCTTATTGGGTAAACATTATAAAGCTTTGTGTACCCCTTTAGTACATACTTGAACCTCATATGCCATTTCAATTCTCCCCATGTCAAAGGGTTGGCATTTCCATTGAGTTCTCGAAGCCATCCCACATGTTTCCACCAACTCAATGCAAGACCTTTAAGGTGTTCAAGGGCATACAAGGATTTCCCAATGTCATCAAAATCATGGTTTTGGAAATTCCTCTCACATTGCCACTCCCAATCACGATACGCCTCGAAATCATAACTTCTTTAAAAAATAGGAAGACTAACCCTTTTGGGACCGAGACCCCATCACATCCCCCGTATCTGCCTTGGTTCCTATATCCCGACAAGTGTGCATTAAAATTATAAGTGTAGGATGTAGTATCCTCAGACATTAGAGATGCACACTCTCTTTTTCCCATCGGATGACTTTGGCTTGAACTAGTGTAACCATACACACCGCTTCGACTAGGGCAAGGATTACCACAAGAAAAAGGATATGAATCTTCACAAGCCTTAGGGGCATGCTCCTCATAATTCTTATATAAGAGAGTGTAAAACCTCACCTCATCTTCATCCTTGGAGTGGGAAGTGTAATATGTTCCGTCACCATCATAGGAACCATCTTTACTCTCGGAGTGGGAGTAAGATCTCTCACATTCTCCATCATCATCATAGGAGGCATCACAAGGTTCTTCATCCTCTCCATCTTCACCATAAGAGCTATGATCACCATCTTCCTCATATTCTCCTTCGGAATAGTAGCTCTCATTCCCATTCAGCTCTTGACCATAATTATCCACTACCAGAAAAAAGTGAATTACATGGAAATTTTTCCAATGAATTATATAGGAAAATCTGCAAGTAATTTAGTTACCTAGGGATTTTCCTACATAATGAAAGTCGATGGAAATACCTTTGTAGGTAATTATTACCTGCCGATTTATAATTCCCCAAGTAAATCACATGGGAATTTCGAATTCTCATGAAATCACTTGCAAATATTTGCGCAAGAAATATGAAAAAATCGTCTGAAAAAATTGGTAGAAATTTGTAAGAATGTAATTCTTTTTTATAATTAATAATATATATTCCTGAATTTTTACAATTCTATCGACACTCGTGAGATATTTTCTAGTAAGAGATTCCAAGCTAATTCACATTATAAATTAGTCCGACTATATCAATTCAACGGCAGATCAAATAATTTTCCTTGTAGCCGATTTAAACTATCTCTGTTGCCTATGACTTATAAGGGGATCAAGGATTTGCTCTTCAGTCGATGTGGTACTAGTACATGGACTAAGTGATTTTAGTCAACTGCCTTATTTTTCAACTTTTTTTCTCTTTCACTAAATTTTTTATTTCATCGGTTCAGATGATCAGTATGCATTAATAAATAAGATTTTCCTAATTCACAATTGAATTATATATTCCAACTACAAGCAAGTGGATTAAAATAATCATGCGACCTTTATTCTTGAGGAATTTTAAGCTATTTTTCAATAATTTCATTGATTTACCTTCAATAACATATCAAATTATCTTCTTGTATGAGAAATGCCTTAATTAAACACATTTTAGATGGTTAAGTAATCGATAATAATTTCTCCCCCAATTCTAATAACAAATACAAGATCTAGAAGAGTGAAAGACTTATCACTATTTATTAATGTAACTTATGATCTGTTTTGATAGACTTATAGCATATGATTTATAAGCCAAAATTCAAAGGTTAGAAAGTCTAACTCGTGACTTTTAACTTATTTTTATTAGTTTAACTTAAAAATAAATACTTAAAATCACTTTAGTCCTATTTAAACACTATAAAAGTACTTTAAAATTATTTTGATTGAAAACACCTAAAATAATCCGTAATTAAAATTTCAACAACAAATCCTCAAGTAATTTTATATGTCATAAAATCTTCATGTAGATCCTAAAACAACAATTCAAAGTTAAAATCATAACAATAAAATTCCCATGTAATTTTCTGTTTAATAAAATATGAAGAAATAATTCTCATGTGATTCCCTAGGTAATTAAATCCATGAATAAATTCCGAAGAAAAAAATTGATCAACAAAATACCTAGGTAATTCAGTAGGTAATAAATTTTCTAGGTAAATTCCCAAAAACTAATTCACACCTTAAATTACAATAACAAAATCCCCAAGTAATTCTCTAAATAATAAAATTGACAAGTAAATTCCCATGAAATAATCCCCAGGTAAAATTACAGCAATAAAATTCCAAGTAATTACCTATATAATAAATCTGCAAGTATCATTAATTGGGGAATTTCATGTGAATTCATAAAGGAAACAAAATTTCATATTTTTAATCACTTAGGTATGAAATTATCTACGAATATGTTACATGGGGATTATTTTTCTCAAATAATTTCCCAAGTAATTTTTTGGCGCTAAATGGAGCTAAAGTTACTTGGGAATTAACCTGAGGAAATCATATCCGCATGTAAATAAGTTAGAATTAAGGAATTTGTAAATTATCGCATGAAAATTTGCAAGAAGTATCTGCAGAAAAAATTACCAGGTAAAATCCCCTGGTAATTTGAGCTTTTCTAGTAGTGATCATCATAGCCTCTATAATTACTATCATCTTCACATCCATAGCCTCCATCACTACAATCATAGTCTCCAATGTCATAGTCACATGGGTCCGAGGCTATTGATGACATGCTTCCTTATAACTCCTTTGTACCTACAAAATGAGCAAAAAAGGTTAGCAGTAAAAGCTCCTCACCAACACTCGCATTTTCTCACCTTTGAATACCTCACAACTTGGCTTGGCTAATATTGAACTTTGTTTCAATCTGGTGGTACACAAGTGTCAATTAAGCACTTGGTCGGAATGGATTCTTGTTTCAAGAAGGATGAACGACTCGATAAAAACAAACGAACTTGAATCAAGAAGTAAAACCACGAAAAGAAGTGGCACTAACAAAGAAGAGAATTCAAGAACCAATAATCAACAAGTAGATCAATTATGAGTTGAAAATTAGTTTAGTAATCTTGAGAACGATTGAGAATCAAGAAAAAGAAACTAAGGAATGAGAACCAGAGATTAGGAGCATAAAATGAGTTTCGAGACTCCAAATTCATTGTTTTCTTCGCCAAAGTTGAAGTTCAGCTCACCAACTTGAAGCTTAGCTCGCCAAACTTTGCAGAAAGTTTGGGCAATTCGGTGATCTGGGTGTCAATTCGGCGAGTCGCCAAGTGGACTTTGCGAGCAAAATCGGGCTCACCGAATGGACCAGAGTGTGCACCTGAAGACCTCACAATTTTGTGCTTTTGTGGTCCCCCTTGTACTCCTTCCTTTATTCCTTACCTTTTTTTTTTGTAAATTCCCTTGTTTACTAGCACTTATCCACTTTCTTTTTCCTTTCCTTTTGGATTAAAACACCCTTTTTGTAGATTCCTTCTTCTTAAAGATTTGAATGTTCTTCAAGAATACTGTGAACAAGATAAAGATCCAAAATAAAACCCTCAACAATTTTGGCTCGAAATTTCATGAAATTTGAGATACAAGCTCCCGTTGATGTCGAAAACAAACCCCAATACTTTTTATCTTTCAATTCATCGTAGAATCTTTCAGATTTTAAAAACCCATTTGCATCTTCTTCAAGCTTCTTCAACCAACAATGGTGGAATCTTCAATAGAGCCCCAAACTTCACCAAATCTCATATTTAGATCAAATAAGACTAGGGAATACTAATCTAGGCTTAGAAATGTCAAACAAGACTCAAATAAACAAAATAATTTTTGGGGTTTCCTTCAAAAACGATTTTGACAGTTTTTTATTATAGCATACCCAAGACTAGAATTGTAGGAACGAATCTAAGCTCGATTCTGATACCAAATGATGTAATTCTCACCATGAGTTACGCATAGAAATGTGGAAATTAAAGACAAGAAAGAAAGATAGAAGAAGAGATACAAGAGAAGGAACAAATGTCAACTAAAGGATGTATTAAATCCTAAAACCTCTAATTACAATCCCTAAACAAGCACCTAATCAAGATAAATAGATTGATACAAGAAAAAGAAATCAAAAGCAAACTAAAGGTATATTAAACCTAAATACCTCAATCGATTAATCCGAATCAAGCACTGAATCTCTTACGAAGACCTCAAGGAAAGTAAATCTCCAAGCAACCCTTGTTTCTAAACAAAGTTTTATAGAAGCTTTACCAATCTCTCAAGTCACTCAAAGGAGATCCAATTCATCAATCATTCATATTAAAAAAAGTCTACCTATAAAGAAGACACAAACTAGCTATTTATAGTTTTAGGCTATTATTACATAAGACGCTCAAAAGTGGCCCAAAAAGGATAAAGTGTTAGCTGGGTCATGCTCGCCTAAGAGACTCGGTGAGTCGCCAAAGTGATCTCCAGCTCACCGAATGTGAAAACTTCTCTGTAGCTCCCTGGAACTTTAGGCGACCTAGCCATTAGGCGAGTCGCCGAAGTGGCCTCCAGCTCACCGAATGAGACCGTTTCTTCGCTTGCTCTTCCTTGCTTCGTTAGACCTCCCACACTCCAAGCTATCGTCCAAACATGGTATTGCTCAATTGGGAGTTCCTTCCATGCATGTATGCTACTATTCAAGGCATGGAATCCCCTCTTTGTCATCAACTCAAGCTTAAGAACCTCCAACTTTGTGAACAATCCTTCCATACTTTGAAGTTCCCAAACATGGCTTTGAGTGAATGGCCTTGAAGCAATCTGGATTTCATCATACAGTATACATACATGTGCATGCATAGAATACAAAATTAATTGATTTACTCGTGATATAAATAGTGACATTAGAAACAAGCATTGGTGATGGGAATGCATTCGAGTGACTCATTAGTAAGTTAATTGAGAGCTATCTTCAGCTATGCACCAACAATATTTTTTTGAATAATTTTTCTCTAGAGTAGATATATAGTAGTTTGTTTCAAACTTTTTTACATTTTGTTACTCTGTACTCTGTAGTAATCTTGAGAATTCTTTTGCAATTTGTTACTTGTATGTTTATAAGTTGAGTATTATGCTATCAATCTCAGATATACAATACTCCCTCTGTTTAAATTTACGTATTATACTTTCTATTTAAGTCCACTAAAAAGGATGTCACTTTCTATATTTAGTAACTCTTTCATTCTAACAATCCCATGTTAATGAGGATTGTAGGAAAAAAGCTTTTTTTTATGCTTTATTAGAAGGCCTGAAACTTGTAGGACAATTAAGAAAAGAAGTGGCGTTAAGAATTTTTGGTTACTCTTCTTGATTTTGCAGAAACAGAGGTTCTAATCTTTTCAATACTGCAAGAAATTTGAGTGAGTCATGTACTTGGTTTTGGTGATTGTCGTCACCGAATCAGTTACAAATATTGTAGCATGCTTTTCCAATAGGTTCTTGCAATATAATTGATAGAGACGATAGTCTATTAGTGGAAGCGATCATGAGAATTGAGTTCTCAGCACAAAAAAACTTAGAGTCAACTCTGATGGTGTTGAGCAAAAAGGACCGTCTTGATATGAAACAATATTACTTCTACTTACTTTCAAATATCTCAAAGGTATGCTATGATTGTTTTTGTTTCAATGTTATTACAGTCTTATCGTTAATACTTGTGAAATTTCTGAATTTACCTACGATATTCTCAGTGTTTAAATTGGAGATGTAGCTACTCTCTGCTCAAACAATTAATTTTCATATGCTTTATGCAGATGATATCATCATCTTTTGTGACCCTGTAGCAAAATAAATAGGATATATTAGAGTGGTACTGCTACTGTTTGAGGCAGTCTCTGGGTTGAAGGTAAGTTGAGGAAAAGGTAGCCTCTTGCATATGAATGAAGTTCGACAGGTTCAATCATTAGCTGTTCATAGCCATAGAAGCTATGGACAGGTAGATATGTTGATGAAACATACCGATGAAGCTGCTTAACTAAATTCTTTTCATAAAAAGATGTAACAAACGTAATTGAAATTAATATTGAATTGGATTATTATACTTGATACAATTACTAACCTAAAGTGTGCGTTGAAACTTGGAGGAGTCTATTGTGATTATATAAACACATATTTTACATGCTATGTAACTATAATTTTATTTAATTTGGATAAAAATGTGTAACAAATTTTGATGAGAATCATTAACCAGATGTCGTATGACCTACTAAATAAAACACGTTATTGGTAATATTTTCTTTTCCGACTCAAACACCACCCAAGTTTGAATCTGATACTGCCGTTTACTGGTTGGGGTCACCGTCAGCCGAAGTCGAAGCCCTCATTTATATCAGTTAATAGCCCCCACAACGCCTCGTTCATGGAGCGACGACGGCTATGATGAGTCTAGCCCTCCACCATCTCCCGATCTATCATTCAAGGTTTGTATTCCCTTTTCTCAATCTCATCTTCAAAACGACGGCCTAACCTGATTTCTCTTCTTACACCTTTAATTTGTCATTTGGGTCTCGGGGTTAGGTTTTCGATTACGTCGTTCAAATTTGACATCTGTCTTTTGACCATATTCATTTATCATCCTCTCCGGTGATGACATCAGCTTTCCGGGAGTAGCATCATTAAATTTCCCCCATATTTTGGCGTTCCTTATTTAATTTCGACGGTTGACTATTTTGAGCAACCTAATTATGTTGTATATAGATTAAAATAGAGTTGGCGTATTGTGTTGGAGCCGCTGCTGCCGTTTATTCTTTCACCTTTTTTTTTGAAAATGATCAATTATTTTTCCGGATTGAACATGGAGAATTTTTCTTCTTTTGTTTGTTTTTATGTAAATAAAAAAATTACCCTCCACCACCCCGTTTGTTTTCAGTTCCAATCAAATTTGGGAACAAATGTAACTTTCAACTTTTTCCTATTCTATTTGTCCTCCCTACCATTTATTTTATTTTTTAGGAAAATATTATTTCCTACGTGTGTTGAAATGACGGGAATAACCTTTGGTTCATCAGGATGGATGTGTATCGTTAGAATTTACTATTGGTGTTTTGGGTTTAATATTGTGGTATTAATTAGTTGGGTGGAATAAGTTGTTTTTGTTGAATGAATGAATGAAAATGTAAGCTCTATGGTCTATGGACCTCAACACATTGTTTATATGCAATTTTCTTTTTCTTCCCATCTGCCTCTTCTTTTGGTTAACAACGCCTTTCTCTCCACATGAGAAAGTGGTGTAGCTCTGACTAGTCTAAAGGCTTGTTTGATTTAGCTTTTAAAACAAAATTAGAAAATTAAAATGAAAAGTCGGAGAATATCTTTTTATTTAGCTTTTAAAAAAAGATATTTTTAATATATCTAAATACCTATTTAAAAATTGATTTTGACCAACTTTTAAGGTAAACAAAACATCAAGCGCTTTACTTGTACAAATTAGGAAGCATCTCTGCTTACTTACAAGATTTGAAGTCTGACTACTAACACCAATTCTTTTTTAATGACATTTATTATTTTTTGAAATAATAAATAGTATATGCATTATTATTTTCTTTCACACTCACTAAAGAATTTTTTTCAATATGGGCATGATATTATGTTAAACACGTAAGGGCAGGGTAAAATGGTGAAAAAGAGGGATGTCAAATCAGAAAATTATTCATGTCATTCTGTGTACTTCCTATACGTGTCTTGTTTATAGTGGTTAAGATTCCTTGTGTTGTGGTCGACTTCATCCAAATTACATATTGGGCCTACATTTGGTTAGATAAGTAGTGTGTTGGATCCTTTTTGGCCAAAAAACGAAAGGAAAAGCTATTTTTTTGTTGCAGTGATTAAATGTTGATGAGACATGGTATGCATGACAGTTTGACGCGCGAAACAAGTAATACTAGCTGCAGCAGAAGAAGATTAAAAAAAAGAGTGTTAGTATGGAACAATCCTTTGTTACATTCTTTTAGTAGACATTCATTCAACTTAAAGAGGAAGACATGTTGGTACTAGAAGAGAACTAGAGTTGAACATTTTTTCTATAAAACCAAATTCTAATTCTATAACACCATTGTATAATAGGAATTAGCATCCTTCAATGAAGAAAGAGCTAAGGGTGATGACCGGAAGAGAATCAAGGTTTGTTTGTTTGTTTGTTTTTACCTTTATTTCAACATTAATACATTTGGAAATGAGCTAAAATTTCATCAACTTTTGTAGTTTGATTTGAATCCGCAATCCTCAAGTAGATGCAACTTGGTTGAACCGTCAAGAATTGATTCAGCACACACCAACACCATGGATTATGTATCCTCGACTGAGAATCAGAATAGAGGATTTTTTCTACCTGATCAAATGCGACGCCCTCATAGGATGAAATTAATCAGTAAGGAGAAACAATATAATTGTTAATTGTAGAAAAAGATGATTCACGTACTAATTGCCAATTCTTCACAGGCTGTTGAGTCCAATATTTTTAAGCCTAGTATACACATCTTCTTAACAACTAGACTAGTTAATATGTAAAAAATTTATATTCTTTCTATCTTTGGTCAAAGTGGATCTAACCTCAAATCAAATAATAAGGAAATCAACTCTCTTATAATAATTCTCTCTGCATTTCCTTTGATATTTTGACAATACCCAACAACTTTTTGTTCAAAAGAGAGGAGGAAAATGTCTAGTTTTACTTCATTTGGATGCAGTGATTGATTCATTTCAGTTATTTGAGACTATTAAAGGAAGTTAAGACAACCAAATCTAAATGATAGGGTGGAAAGAAAAAGTGATCCAAATGAGAGTCCGGAACCTATTTGAGCTACAAAGAGGTAAAATATACCCAAATAAGCCACTATTCTAGTAAGTAACTAAAATAGGCTTAGTGTAGATTTTTTCCCCGTTTTATCCAATATTCCAAACGACTTTAGGTAGTTTCTTAACGTCTATATTTTAATATAAAATGATTATTTTTTTCACTTTATAAAGTGTAAGTTTTTCTGACTCTTTATAAAGTTGAAGAAAAAATCCGTTTTACAAAAAGGAATATTTTTCCCATTTTTACATTAAATTGTGTCTCTTTATGCATCTTTTGCAATGTATGTCATACAATTATATTGATTTGACATATCATAAAAACGAAAAAAAAGTATCATATTTTTTTTTTTGTTTTTTTGTTTTAATTTGAAAACTCCTCCAATTTCTATTTAAGGAAGTTCAAACATAGCACCTTCAACATCTTTAATCTTCTATTTCTTCATTTCAATCACAAAAAAATGTCTTCTAAACCAAAAGTTAAAGTTTTGATTTATTCGGATGACGAAATTATACATGACGAAAATACCGTTTATTATAATTGTCCTCCCAAACACAATGCTAAATATTCAATTAATATCCGATATTATAAATTTCTTTCATCAATTCATAAAATAATGGGTATAAATAGTACTTATTATAATTTGATTGTAGTCAGAAAATACCCTACTTTATTTTTATCACAAGGACAAGTAAATTTTGGAGAGTGGATTATCTATAATGTCGAATCGTTAACAGACTTTTTGAGGGTTCCAAATGACTACATAGATCAAATCGAGTTAACAATACTTGAAATCTATGTAAAGAAGGAGCCTAACACTAGTCAACGACGTTCTTCTTTATCGGTTGATGTCTATCCTCGATTAGAAAATCTTAATAGCCCTAATGGATTTCTGATAACTCAATCTAGTAATTTTCCGAACATGACCCATTACCTAAATATTCTTACCGGTCGATATGATTTTGATTTGAACGAAACTATCAATGAAAGTGATTGAAAATGCTCAATAATTATACTTTGATTTATTCGTTGATTTTGTATATTATTTATTAATTTAAATGATTTTATTATTATTATTATTATAATTATTATTATTATATTGTGTAGCTGCCAAAAGAAAGAAACCACATTTCTGGGAATTCATATTGCAGTTTTGTTATTTATACATCCATAGAACACAATTGTGAATTAGTGATATATTCTTTTTTGTTGCAAAATTATATTTAGCCTCATCAGACAAGTTTTCTTTTTTCTTTTATAACTGAGAATACTCAATTTATGGACTAGATAATTATTTTCAGCTCTCACACTTTAAAATGACGGAAAATGTGCGGGTGCTATTCTATTGCCTCTGACTGTGGACAATGAGGTGTTTCATGTGACCAACACGATGTTACAGCTATTGCAAATGAAGGGTCTCTTTGGAGGACTTGCTCATGAGGACCCTCATGACCACATCCGAAATTTCATGGATGTGTGCGAACCGTTTTCCTTCAAGAACATCACCCAAGAGTCAGTCCGACTCTGTTTGTTTCCCTTTTCTCTAATGGGGGAAGAAACAAAGTGGTTGACCGAACTACTAAGGAAATCGATCACTTCTTGGGAGGAGCTCACAAAAGTGTTTTATGAAAGGTTTTTTCCTCCCACGATGAAGGTTAAGTGTAGGGACAATATTCAGAACTTCAAACGGATTGCTGGTGAGCTCATCCATGAAACATGGTTTAGGTTCCAAAAGTTGATACTTCAATGTCAGACTCACGGGTTGCTGGACAATGTGTTATTACAATATTTTTATCGGAGTCTCGACACAGTCAACAAAGGTGTCGTTGACCAACTCATTCGGGGTGAAATCATGAGACAACCGTTTGACATAGCATCAACATTGCTTGATGAGATGATGAAAATTAACCGTGCATGGTACACAAGAAAAGATCAAGTGTCTCCTTTGAATCTTTGGCTAACAAAGAAACAAATGGAAAAAAACCAAGAACGGAATGAAAACATGGCCAATATAATGACCCAAACAGACCCATTGACAAAACATGTCATGGGAAGTGGTTACAAGGCTGTGAATGCGGTTCTTACTAATAGTGGTGTAAACCCTGATGGCGCACACTTTGAGGCCATGTATAAGAAAAGTTGAATTTTTTGTCAAACCAAGCGGGGGGTTCTCGTCTGAGCTATCCAATGCCGGATGGAAATCAAGGTTGGAATAAAGATCGCGATGACGGTTGGAGAGATCGAGATCGCGAATGGCGTGATCGTGGTGAAAATTGGAGAGATATAGATGGTGACAAAGATATCTCTATGCCTCCTCATGAACGTCAAAAGCCGAAGGAATTAAGGGCTGATCCTAAAATCTTCTGGGGCGAGGATATGCTTTCTCATATCTTGAACAAGGTGGAAGGGTCGGACAAGGTGTTCAAGGAGATGAAAGATGATGTCTCTTTTCTAAACCAAACGGTTACATCACACTCAGTATTCATTAAGCAATTGAAACACAGATGGGTCACATCTCGGCTCATTTAAATCCAAAACCGAGAGGGGGACTCCCAAGTGATACTTTGGTAAACCCAAACAATAAGCATGATCACATGGAAATGTCGTGCCACAACGTTAAATAAGCTTCTTGGGAGGTAACCCAAGGTTTACTTTTTGTCATTTCATGTGACCAGCACGATGTTGCAACTATTGAAAATGAAGGGTCTCTTTGGAGGACTTGCTCATGAGGACCCTCATGACCACATCCGAAATTTCGTGGATGTGTGTGAACCACTTTCCTTCAAGAACATCACCCAAGAGTCAGTCCGACTGTGTTTGTTTCCCTTTTCTCTAATGGGGGAAGAGACAAAGTGGTTGACCAAACTACCAAGGGAATCGATCACTTCTTGGGAGGAGCTCACATAAGTCTTTTATGAAAGGTTTTTTCCTCCCTCGATGAAGGTTAAGTGTAGGGACAATATTTAGAACTTCAAGCGGATTGATGGTGAGCCCATCCATGAAACATGGTTGAGGCTCCAAAAGTTGCTACTTCAATGTCAGACTCACGGGTTGCCGGACAATGTGTTATTGCAATATTTTTATCGGAGTCTCAACATGATCAACAAAGGTGTTGTTGACCAACTCATTCGGGGTGGAATCATGAGACAACCGTTTTACATAGCATCAACATTGCTTGATGAGATGACGAAAATTAATCGTGCATGGTACACAAGAGAAGATCAAGTGTCCCCTTTGAATCTTTGGCTAACAAAGAAACAAATGGAAAAGAACCAAGAACGGAATGAAAACATGGCCAATATAATGACCCAAATGGACCCATTGACAAAATATGTCATGGGAAGTGCTTACAAGGCTGTGAATGCGGTTTGTACTAATAGTGGTGTAAACCCTAATGACGCACACTTTGAGGCCATATATAACGAAAAGTTGCATTTGTTGTCAAACTAAGCGGGGGGTTCTCGTCCGAGCTATCCAATGCCGGATGAAATCAAGGTTGGAATAGAGATCGCGATGATGGTTGGAGAGATCGAGATCACGAATGGCGAGATCGTGGTGTAAATTGGAGAGATAGAGATGGTGACAAAGATCTCTATGTGCCTATTCGTGAACGCTAAAAGCTGAAGGAACTAAGGGATGATCCTAAAATCTTCTGGGCCGAGGATATGCTTTCTCATATCTTGAACAAGGTGGAAGGGTCGGACAAGGTGCTCAAGGAGATGAAAAATGATGTCTCTTTTCTAAACCAAACGGTTACATCACACTTGGTATCCACTAAGCAACTTGAAACGCAGATGAGTCACATCTCGGCTCATTTAAATCCAAAATTGAGAGGGGGACTCCCAAGTGATACTTTGGTAAACCCAAAAAGTGAGGAATGATCACATGGAAACGTGGTGCCGCAACGTTAAATAAGCTTCTCGGGAGGCAACCCAAGGTTTACTTTTTGTCATTTGAATAACGTTTGTTGGATGTGCAAGTTGTGATTTGAATTTTCGAAGAGAAAAACAATTTGGCGCGCTAAAATCCACTTGATGAACTGTCGAGTGGTTCAGAGAAACTGACATTGATTGCCCTTTGGACCAACTTAATGGCTGAATTTATGTAAACTTTAGCAAGCTAAAATCCACTCAGCGACTCGCCGAGTAGATCGGTGAAGTTAGTGACCATCGCCGATCAAGGTGCGAACTGAAGGGTCATGGCCTTTCAACCATTTTAAATTAAAAACCTCTCCTTATTTTGAAATTTTTGACTCTTGCACTCTCAAAATAAAATTGTACACCTTTGTTTTTACTTAGGTTATCGTAGGTGTCTTGGTGTGATCAAAATTTGTCTCATTGTTCATCTTTGTCTTTTTGCCTTAGTTATTTTCTGGACTTCTTCTGAGGTTGGTGTCTCGAATTTGCCTTTAATTTCATAATTTGTTTTGAGCATGCTATTGAGTAGTTAATGGATCTATTGTATGCTTCAATTGTATGCCTAGTCTCTCGTAAAAGCTTATTTGTAATCAAGCATGTTGGATAATTTGGTAAGCCTAAATTAGTTGAGTTTTGGGATAAAATTGCTTGTGTTTTGGTTATAGCATGTTGGGTTTTGTGTGGGTGAAGTTTGAGTAACCCAATTTCAACCAAACTACTTGAAGTTGCACAATGATGGACTAGGTGATGTCGTTCTAAAGGGAAAAGTCGTCATTTTGGTTGAATTTGAATTGATTGGGGGAAGTCTGAGTACCCTGACTTAAAATTGCATAATGGGTAGTCTTGAATTGCGCATAATTGTGTTTGAATTAACTTGTCGTAGGTTGATGGTTGAAAAATTGATAATTGGACTTGGAATATGACACGTTGAGCCATTTGGCGAGCTAAGTCGAGCTCACCGAGTGACCCCCCCGATCGCCTACATGACCTAAATTATTAATGAATTATTTTGTGGCTTCATGCAATATGCATGTGCTCATCGAGTTTACTCCGCAACTCACCGAATAGACTTAACCTCGCCTTCTTGAAGTCAGGATTTTGTTAAATTATTCTGTGATTTTCGGCGAGCCACATTTGATTCGCTAATCAAGTTGGGCGACTCAGGGAATGACTTTTTACCTCGCCATTTTATACTGAATTGTTGATGTTTTATTCTATTACTTTCAGCGAGCCCTCTAATGATCACCGAATGATCTCAACGACTCTCCGAGTTGATTGGTCAGTTTTTCTACAACTCTTTGAAAATTGATATTTTGCTAACCCTTCGCAATCGCATATGTTTCGTTGGTGTTTTTGCACAGATATGGCTAGACCAATGCTTCTGATGACAGGTTATGCACCCCGAAAGAAGGCAAAAGGGGTAGTTATTGCATGGGAGATCACACCTCCCCGTGTTTCCAGAGCTAAACCTCAATGTGCTAATGTTAAGGGAAAAGGGAAGAAGAAAGTGGTGGAGAGTTCTAATTTGAAGTCCAGCTCATTAAACAACATGTACATTGATTTTACTCACCCCACCACCTCGGAATCTGAGATGAAGGACGATGCGGGGTCCAAGACCCCTATTCACACACGAGCTACATAGGGGGAGTTGCTCAAACGGAAGCGCTCAGAGTTGCGGTCTAAGGAAATTCATGATCCAACATGACTTCCACTACTCAAGAAGGAGATGGAAAGTGACATGTGTCACAAAATAGGAATGGTGAAGAGTCAAGTCAAGAAGGCTTTGTAAAGGGACATTTGGCGCATCGCCGACCTGGTCGGCGATGCTTAACTAATTCCGCTGAATGGCTCCAAAGCTAAAAATCTAGGAACGTATAAATGCAATTCTTAAACGAGTTTCAAGGAGTTCCAAAGTTTTGAGCGATATTTTTGAGTTTTTGAGAGATCCTACATTGGATTTTTGATCCCTAACCTTATTCTTTGAGTTTTTGAGCAAAAATTTAGAGTTGGGTTTGGTTTTTGGACTAATTTTGAGCATTGTGAAGACCTGCAATTTGTTACCAAAACTGATGGAGAACATAGTTGGTAACATTTTCTTGCTTTTTATAATGTTTGGCTAAAACCCTATTCTTGGAGGTGTGATTATGTGATTAATTGTCCAAATTAGCTTATGGGTGTTAGTATTTACTGATTTAGTTGTTGATTTGAAGTGGGTTCAATTAATAGTTGAGTTTTAATTGGTGAATTGTAGTTTCAAATACAGTTCTAGCTTAGTATTCTATGCTTGCTTGAGGAAAAGGTTTTAGAATTAAAGTTATCAATTAATGATAGTAGTGATTGGATTATTGTGGATTCAACTTGAAAAAGTGGGTCTGAATTCGATCCTACTAATCTAGCTCGGGAGAGTAGATTAATTGAGGTTCTAGGCTATTCATATTTGATGGGCTTGTCGAGGTTCGAGAGAACTCGCTTGATTCATAATGGTTGATTGAGAAATAGTTGTTACACTTAAAGTGTAACACCCCGACTTTTCAAAATGTCTAAATTAACTCGTATCTTCGTGGAAAGATAAGGAGGGTGAGTAATAAATTAAAAATGATGTGGTATGGCATATTTTAAGTGTTCAAGGGTTGTATCTCAAGTTTTGAAGTTAAGTAAGTGGCAAAATAAAAGTTGGCGGAAGTTATCGTAAGTTCCTTTTTTAAGATTTTTCTTAAATTTGGGTCAAATGTCTCGGAGGTTTTCTCCCAATCTATAAAGAGTTATTGGGGCCCACGACCTATCGAATCGAAGGTCTACAAGTCTAGTTTCCAACGCATTAAACCATTTGTTCATACAATTTCAGACTAGAGAGATTTTTACGTTTTCGTGGGACTGCGCAAGCAGGCACGTGAGGTGGGTCCCTAGGTCGGTGGAACTTTACATATATCTTCTTCTTCGAACCTTTTCTTCATTTTTAACTAAGAATCAGAAACAAATAGAGAAACCCATTTCTAGGATCAACTAAAGTATAGATTTTCTCGACTTAAGTCCTTGAGGAAAGTTGGTCTACGCATTGGGCTCATCATCGTGGTATAATTTGTTTTATCAATTTTGTAGCATATCACACTTTAGTGTTGGGACAGCAAGGGTTTTGATATATTTGAAGGTTTTGAGGCGTATTACGAACTTAAAATCGAGGTAAGACCCTTCTTTCATCGACTCTAGCTTTTATAAGAAGCAAATAGCAATTTGCGATGAAAATACATATCTTTTATCGTATTGTCATGGTATCTTTTATTTTTGTGTGTTGATAATGGTCCTACCTTGTTGTAGTATCGAGGGAGTTATGAGTAAAAGTCGTTAGACCACGTGAATTCAACGAAAAAAGTATGTTAAGGCTATTCCCTACTTATGGCATGTTTCCTTAAAGCTTTAGGAGCAATGTAATTGAGTTGTTTTCCTTGTTACACTTGTAGCCATTATTGTTGATTGTTAGCTGCTCGAGTTCATATAATCCTCCCTTGTCGGGATTCTTATTCAGTTAGTAGCGTCCCTATGTTAGACACGACTTAGAGGCTATTTGTATATGTTGCTTATAACTAAATTGCTCATTTTTAGCGATTGGATTGTTATTGTTGCCTTTGGGGCTATTGTGGTTAGCTGCAGGAATGTGATCTATGCCTAGAAGGGCTATGTTCTTCCTACAGGGCTATATGGATGCCTAAAAGGTCTATGAGTTGCCTACGGGGCTATATTGATGCCTAGAAGGGCTATGAGTTGCCTACATGGCTATATTGACGCCTAAGAAGGCCATGTTGTTGCCTAAGAGGGCTATGAGTTGTCTATAAGCTATGTTGATGTAAGAGAGCTATGTGCTACCTACAGGGCTATATTAATGCCTAAGAGGGATATGTGACTACCTACAGGGCTAAGGGACTACCGATAGGGGTATATAGGCTGATGGGCACCTTCCGGGATTATGGGGGCCTAAGTAGGTGGTCTTGTGTGCTGTTTGTACCTGTCGAGCTTATGGGGCCTTGGTTAGGTTGTTGTTTTATTATTTTTGATAAGTTTAGATTTAGGAGCAGGTTAGTACACTTATCTTATCCTTGATTTATTTATCTGATTATTCCAGTATATCAGGATACCTCCTCATAGTCTATTGCCTGTCATACTCTGTACATTATTTTGTACTGACGCCCTATTGCCTTGGGGGAGCTGCATTCATGCATGCCGGTCCTGACAGACGACTGAGTAGACCTCCTCAGCTACAGGATTGACTTTTATCCGGTTGGCTAGCCCCTTTCCTCCGGAGCTGCCAGAATTGGGAGGTTTGTTACCTTTTGTTATATATATCTTTATGGGTAGGCTGGGGCCCTGTCTTGCTAATCTTTACTACTCTTAGAGGCTTACAGACTAGTGTGTGGGGTGTATAGCTACGTTATGGCCATACTGGCCTATGTTGGTTGTTTGCTGAAGTTTGTGAGTTGTTTGATGTATTGTATTGATATATACTTGCTTTTAGTTTTGGTATAGATATCATGGTGGCCTCGATGGCCCAATCAGGATTTCTGTGCTAGTTGGCTGTTTATTTATATGATCTCCTCGGAGTAGCTGTTTCTTTTATAGATCAGTTGATAGGGGCCTTGCCAGCCGAGAGCTTAGTTTTAAGCCGAGATATACTTGTTTGTTTTCTTGATTGCGTGTGGCTGCCATGCGCTAGTAGCAAATGGTTCAGCAGGGTCGGCTCGGGCCTGAGTTTTGGCATTACGAGCCAGTTGCGCCCCTCGAGTTTGGGGCGTGACATAAAGCCTAGCTTACCCACTAAGATTCATCATCTCTTTAGTAAATAATAATCACCCATACAACGAAATTGGCATTTGATAGATCACATCCCCAATGATCCCTCTCTACTTGATTACTCCCCTATTTTTGTAGTTGTTAAGTCTCTCAGATCCCCCTAATTGACATTAATTGTCAAACCCCTGCTATTTACTTTAATTGTTTCGACAATATCTATTCCTATAACCAACTAGAACACTCCCTTCACTTCGTAATTGAATTCTCTACCGTATCACTCATTTTTGGGATTGGCCATCGTGTCACTAGAAAACCCCCATTTTGGTCTTGGATTTGAATCAGTAGAGATTTGACCCATTTGTGTCTCCAGCTGTTTAATAGAGACTGAGTGAGAAGTCACTATCTGATTGAGAGTTGAGACATCCTCCTTCATCTCTTTCAACACTTTGTCCGACCCTTCGACCTTATTGAGAATGCGTGCAATCATATCTTCCGTACGAAAGTTCTCCAGCTCAACTCTTCGCTCTTTAAGATTTTGACGTTCATGAGGTGGGACATATCTTTCCTTTTCACCATCTGTTTCCTTCCAAATAGTATTACGGTCACACCATTCCCTATCACGATCTCTCCATCCATCATTTCTATTCCAATCTGGATTTCCACCCTGTCATGGATAGGTTGAACGAAACCCTCCTCTTTGATTTGCAAGGAAGTTCACTTCCTCATTGTATATCGCCTCAAATTGTGCTTCTTTGGGGTTTCCTTCACCAATACCCACATCATTTACACTCTTACACCCACTACCCATCATATTTTTCTCCAAGATATCAGGTTGGGTCATTATTTTGTCCATGGTTTGGTCTCTCTCATTGTCCAACTCGATCCTCTCTTTTGTGATTCAAAAGGTGAGTGGGGAAACTTGGTCCTTACGAGGGTACAATGTTCTGTTGATGTTGGTCATTCCATCAAGGAATTGAGACGCTACCTTATAAGGCTATTTCATTATACCTCTGGGAACAAGTTGATCAGCAACACCTTTGTTCACCAAGTCAAGACTCCTTTAGAAGTATTGTGGCAATATGTGGTGTGGCAGTCTATGAGTCGTACATTAAAGTACCAACTTCTAAGATCTCAGCCATGTCTAGTGGATTGGTTCACCTTCTAAGCATTTGAAACCTTGGATACTATCCCTTAGCGTTATCATCTTTGATGGGGAAAGAACCTTACATAGAATAATGTTGCAAGTTCATCCGAAGTGGTGATGGAGTCCCTCGGTAAATCAGCTTGCCATTTGTTAGTTTGAGAAGAAATATTTTCTTACCAAATAACAAGACGATTGCTAGGCGCTCTATGAAAAGCGTAAAGAAACTGAGGCCCATTTCAGGCTTACTGGTAACTCCCTGCACCTGCCTCACCTACCATATAATTTTTTTAAGTGGTGGGATCCATCCAAATTTCATCATGTTATATTTTAATTCTCTCCCTTAAGTTATACATCTACCAAGAAATCTACCTCACTTTCTCTCTCATATCTTACCCCATCTGCCATCCGACAAACCTCAATTCTCTCAACTTTAAAAATTTTATTCTTCTTCTTCTTCCTCTTACTTTCTTCCCTAAATAAATCCACTAATCCTTCATTTTTTCTACCCCCAAGCTTTTACAATCCATCATTCTCGCTTCCTTAAGCACCATTCTTCAACCACTAAATGAAAACACAATCCAACTCCCCTCACAAAACCACCCACCTCACACACCTAAATTTTTTTCTTTTATTTTCTCGTACTATTTTGTTTTTGATGGAACCTAAAAGGAAAATATCAAAATTATAGCGGGTAGAAAGATAAATAGGAAGACATCCTCCACCGAAACTTCTAGTCGGGCACCTACCAGATAGTCTCATGAATTTGGTAAATAAGGCGTGGAATATATTGGAGAAGATTGGTATGATTTTCAGTAGGAAACAAAGTATATGGGTGATGAACACGGAAATGAGGGGCATTTGCAAGTGGAATTTCCCCAAATTTATGCCAAGGTGTACGCATTGGGCATCATATACATTTTCGTTCTCCAAGGTGAGTGTAATTTATGTTTTGTACTGTAACACTTCGGATTCAAAACAGGAAAAAATGTAGCTTTCTGAAAAGTTGTAGGTGTCACCACGACTGGCCACCCACAGACCATAGGTAGGGTCCATGGGTTTTCACCCTAGACCAAGATCAGACCCCAGGACCACGGCCTAATCAACAAACCATCGGTCAGACCACGGTCCAGGGTCAAAGTTTCGTAGGTCCAACGCCAAAATTCAGGTCTCTGACAAACAAATGACGGCTGTGTAGGTCGGTCCGTCATCCTGTTGACAGTCCGGCATTCAATGGTCCATCGATGGTCGATAAAACTCTCTGAAGTTAACAACGGTCGACCAGGACAGACCGTAGGTCGATCGACGGTCCGTCGATCGGGGTTTGCCAGTCACTACTGGCAGTTATCTTTAGGGGCACATGGGTCTTTTCCAGTTTTAATTAAATCAATGTGGTATCATTTTGACTAAACCTAGACCACTGATATAAGTATTTTGGACCCCTAAATTCACTCATTTAAGTCATTCTCTCAATTCCCAAAAGAAATCCCAAAACCCTCTCTCTAATATTCTCTCTCTAGAAGGTGGAAGAAGAAGGAACATATTGAAGTTAAGTCAAGTTCAAGTTTCCAATATTCAAGATTTTTGTGGGCAGTGTGACTAACATATGATGATAATCCACAGGATTCTTTCTCCCATAAGTTCCTTAGAATTCCCCAAATTGAAGAAAAATTCCCTCAATTTTAGTCACGGTTTCTTCTAATGTTATGGGTTATAACGAATGTTGATCCAAATGGTTGGATTATGATTGTTTATGATTGAGTTGATAGAATTACATGATTTTAGGATGAAATTACATGTACTCATGCCTATTCTATGTTTCTAGGGTAGAATTGATAGGATTTGGGTTGATGCCATGATGGCAAACTTCATGGGTTAGATATATCCTTATAGGATAGATGATTTATAAGTAGAATTGCTTGAGAATGAATCTTAAATTATGATCATGATATGTAGTGCTTTGAGAGTAAAGCATAGAGTATGAATTTCTGATTGTTGATGTTATGGTGTGGAGGAGATATTTCCCACAGTGAATTGCTAAGCATGATTGAATGAATGTGAAAGGTTTAGTCACATGAATGATTCTAGGTTGAAAGGATTGTTCAACTAAAATTAATCTAGACTAAAATTCTAAATAATTGATCAGGCTAGAGGCAATTACCCTTGACCTCCTTATGAGAATGATAATGAGGTGATTCCCACATTCCTTAGAATTTAAAAGATGTGATTCCCCACGTTCTTACTATGATAATTAGACATGAAGGTCACTGCCCATTATCTTTATGAAATGGTGTGGAGGCGAGTACCCGTGTCATATGATGTGGTTGTGGAGGCGAGTACCCATAATCCTATAGTAAGTAAGGCAAGAGGCGAATACCCATTAGCCTTTGTATGTTAGGAAAAGAGGCGAATCCTCATGTATTTAAAAGTAAGTATGAATAATATCATTATGTTATGAAGATTATTAGCTTGCAGTGTTGCTTGATATGCCTTCGATAGTGTATGCATGACTAGAGGCGGAGAGCCCAAGTCTTGAGTAAGGATAAGTAAGGTTACTTAAGGAAGTATTCCTCTTTCATTCTGATGATTTATGTGTATTGATTATGCTTATGGTTTGTGTTGACTATACCTTATGCTTATGTTGTTTATGCAAGCTATCATATTTATTACATTCTTGTACTAAAATATACTCCTGCCTACATTTCTTATCAAAATGTAGGGTTCGACGATCTTGACACACACACTTGTGGCTAGGTTCATAGTTGATCAAAGAAGTTAAGATTTGGTGAGTCGTCATAGAATTCGAGGATTGGACCATCTCTTTTCCCTTTATGTCTTTCTTTTCATGTTTGACTATTGTATGGGATAAGTCCCAAGATTTATTCTTATGTTAGATAGTTGGAGACAATGATGTTAGTCTTCCGTTTGTTTTATGACAAACTTCGATTAACTTGAAAATGTTTTAAATTTTTGAACCTTTTTATATTACTTTATGTTATGATATGCTAAGTGGTTTGTATTAGGCTTCTCGGGGTCTTATACGCCTTGTTACATACAGGGGGCACCCCTGGGTCGTGACAAACTTGGTTATCAGAGCACAAAGTTTAGAATGGTTCTAGGATGTCTCAAACCACATCAAGTAGACTCTTGTTCATAGATGTGAAGCGTGCCACATTTATGAATGAGAGGCTACTAGATGCTTAGGAAACATCACTTCTTTATTTCTCTATATCGTGCCATGAAGTTTAGCTCTATAAAGTCTTTCTCCTAATCCTTTCCCAATGATTTTCAGGATATGATTACTAAAAGGGCTGCTAGAAGGATGGAGGGAGACAATGTTGATCAAGAGGTTCCTCCCCAAGCTCCTCCGCATACTCTGATTGACCCATTGGCTTATAATTTAACAAATACGGTGTTTAGGTCGGCTTTTCAGTTGTTGGCTTATTTCACATATCAGGACACTTCTTCAAATACTAAGTGCCAACGATAGTTAGTCAGTAATATAACCCAACTAAGTGAGTTGGGGTCAAATCCCACAGGGAGTGGTACGTCCATAAGATTCAAGAGCAAAATACAAATATATTCAAGTCAATCATATGTAAAACATTTACCAATATAAGCATGGTTTCAAATTAAAGGTGACAAAAGTGTCTAATATGGGAGTTTTGATTGTAATTATCAACTACAACAGCAGCAAATAACACGAACAGACAAGTAAAGAGACGCGTTCTTGGGATGTGATTGGATTATGGGCTAAGGTAGACAAATGGATGATTGCAACTGATAGTAAATAGCTGTAAATCAGGTACTAAGCTAGACTTTAATGGGGGTAGACTTTCTCTTGAACAGTTTACCCTGAATCAAATTGGTTTCTCTCGAACACCAACAAACATCAATTAAGAACAGCCCACGCTTTAGTCCATTAACTCTCTCGAGCTGAATGTGTGGAAAAGGGTTTAGGATTCACTCTCTCGAACTGAACCCATGACAACCCAGTACCTGTACACCATCAAATCAGTAATATTGGTTTTAAAACCTCTCTCTCGAGCAAGCCAAAAACATGAAGTTAGAATTGCATTTGCAACTACAATCCTTTAAATTAAACCACAATTACTGATTGAAATCACCTTTAAACAACATTTAAACTATAAATTAACAATACCCAGCACCTAAATCAACCCATAATCACACCCCAAGAATTGGAGTTTTAGCTAGACATCATAAAAGATAGAAATCATTACCAAATTATGTTTCCAACAACTGGGTACGATTAATTTTGTGTTTACAAAGGTGAAGGTTAAAGAATGTCAAAGACCCAACATGATTTTCTCCTTCAAGGCTTGGCACACTGTAACTTTAGGCGAGATCATGGCCATTCGACGACTCGCCCAATGGGTTAGGCGATTATCATACCCTCTTTTCTTCTTTCTTTCAACTGCCTTGTTCCTTATTTGCTCATTAGTGTCCATGCTTTTTTCCTCAATCCAAATACCTGAATCAAGGATTTACATAAGCTATTGGCACAAAATATGCATTTGAGGACACTAAATCTATTAAAATAAAGCCCTAAATGAATCCAAATTATGGACTCATCAACACCCCCAACTTAAACTTTTGCTTGTCCTCAAGTAAAACTGAAGTTCAGCAGTTCAAAAAGGACGTCTCAAACAGTATTACACAAGACTCAATCAGAAATGCACACAAAAAGACTCAACTCACTCATGCAAGGATCCATTATGCACTCAAAGATTCAAGTTGTGACTCACCATTATCAAAGACTCTCAAGTTCACAATACTTGGTTCTAATGCAAGTACAAGCTCAACAAAGGTACTCAAATTCCCTTACACAAAGAGTTATTCCATATTCACACACAATGCTTCAACAATTTAAAGCTCCGAAATCAAGTGCAACACTCACACTAACAAAGATGAACACAATGCATGATTTCACCTATAGGTTTGCCCTTATTTTTCCAATCAACACTTGTTTCAGCTCATTCAAGATCAAAAGGGTCTTTTCAAGGCTTCTAACGGGGCTGAGTTTAAAGGTACGGTCATTTAGGATCAGTGGTTGCTATCTTCATGAGATGTGGTATGAACAATACTTTCTTCCCTCTTATTTATCATTCTCATTCATGCTCAAAGGTCACCCCATTATTCACTTTCCATGGACATGTTGGATACCTCATTTTCTTTGCACTTTCACAACTTTATTCCACAATTTTTTCATTCTTTTTCTTTTTTTTTTGTATGGAGGGGGTTCCATTTTTCTCAAAAATCATGGTTCATGGGGACTTCTTTGAATTTCTTGATTTACCTTCTCTTTTCACCACACCCCCAACTTAGGTTTTTGGCCTAAGTTGGGTATTCAAACAAACCACAAATCATGAGGATTATGGGTAATGGATAAAGAAAGGTCAAAATTTCATCAAGTTTCTTCCAGGAAAAGGGTAAGGCTCAAAAGGTGTTCAAGCGAAGTTCATACACTCACAAGGTAGGCCACAAAAAGAGGTATAATGTCAAATTGTTTCACACTCTTTCAAAGTTGCCTAAGATCATCTAAAGATATTGCATCACTTAGTCAATCGGACCACCAGGGCAAATTCTAGGTGTCATCACACATGGTTCACGGTAAGCTCATCATACAAGGCATTGAGACCAATGCCAAACAAGACTCCACACTTTCGCTAGTGTGCAATGCTCATCACAAGAGACTCCATTCGATACTTGGCTAGTCACAACGAGATGCAAAAAGTTCACATATTGTGTATGCAACTTCATTTGGCCTCATCGTAGCCGCACATTCATTTTTGTTCGATTATGAGCACTATTCAAGTCATTGGTATTGATCAAGACCGATACTCAAATTTGCAAGAGAACAACCACATTCAAACAACAAACAAGAGGTGGCACACATTTTTTCGGAAGGGTCCAAAAATCATTTCAATTAAAAACAAGGAGCCACAAGCTGAATCATCCACAAAAATAGTGCAAAACAAAGTTATAGCTCGAAAGCCCAAATATATACAGAAAAATAGTCACACAAGGTGGTTCTCACCCCACCACAAATAAAACAACATTTGTCCTCAAATTCAAGCAAAATAATATCCATAAGTCAAAAAGTAAGACAGAGAGGGACGTAAAAAGGAATCATGTCTAAACATTCACTCCATCTGTCTGGGCCTCAGTGCCCGTTGTGGTGCTCGGAAACTGGGCATCAGTGCCCGGAGTCACCTCAGAAGGAATAGGTCCACGAGGAGCTACCATGGATGATTCTGGCAGCGATATATGGATCACCGACTGAATAATTGTCTCATCAAGATTTGGGAAATCTCCATATATGCTCTCATTTCTTATCTATATCTGCTCCTCATTAGTCTCTGCTTCCGACTCATCAACTGTTCTATCATCCCTATGTAATCTCTAGTGGTCGCCGAAGGAATATTTGAAGTCTCAAGAGCGTCCACATCACCAGCAGCCTCTAGTAATAAAGTGATGTAACTAGACTTTAGATAGTCTACATCCTTTCTCAAATCTTCTACTTCGGCTTTCAAAGCCATAACCTCGAACGTCTCCCCATGTCTGCTCTCAGAAGCTTCAACTCTCATTGTTAGAGTGTCAATGGATGTCTGAAGGTGGGTAAGGGCAGCTAAGATGGCAGCCTCAATCATCCATGGGATAGATTTCTCTAGTCGAGTCGCCCTTACATCATCTGAATAGGCCAGCTGCCTCATTTTCAGGATCATAGCCTGAGTGATCTTGGTGGGTTGGGCAGAGGTAGATGCACCTAAAGCCTGTGAAGAAGAAGAAGTTGACGCAAATGTACCTGAAGACCTGGAGGCCAGAGTAGGCAAATATGCCTCTACAGGTATCAAATCAATGTCCACCTCCGGGGATGTATCTACCGGAGCTGATCTCCTCCTGTCGGCCTCCTCTCGTCTGTAGTCGACCTTAATACGTCAAATATCAGTGGAGGAAGAAGGGGTAACCTCAATATCTCTCGCATCATCCTGAGGTACTCCAGCACGCTGGTACAATTCCATGATCAAGATTGGGAATGGCAAAGAGGTTTGACTCTTTTGGCCCTCATGGCCATATCTTGCTCTATGAGGAGTCCCAAGTCGATGCTCCTTCGGGATATGACAACACTAAGGTAGGTTGCCTTAGGGTGGCCCAAAATGGACTCATTCTGGGATGGCAATATGGTGCTGCTAATGAAGCCAAACCAGAACCGAGCAGTAATTCTCATATCCCTTTTCTCTTTAGGGACCCCTGCCTCGATCTACCTTGGGGTGGTATCGGAAATCAGTGGAGCCAACCAGACTTTCAAGTCATCCAAGGATTGAGTAATCGGCAAACCCTCTTATGCCTCCGTAGCTCCAAGACCCCTGTCAAGTACAGTATTTATGTACTCACTATTGCATCAAACTTCTTTACCCCAGACCATGAACGACTTAACCGGTCTGAACTTACTGGCCTTCTTCTTGCTCTTTGGAACTAATTCACCATTTGCTGAATAGAACTCCTGGACCCATGAAGGAATATAGCGGCCCCGGGGCCTGGTGACTGCTCGAACCGGTGGAAGTGGAGAGTGTCCCTCACATCGGAGTATCTGCCTCAAGGCCCTCTGTAGAAAGCAGCTTCTCCTCTAAAATAGTCTGTAACCTATCTGCTTTCAATCTATTAAGGAGTCGAGGAGATGAACCACAGGTGGTACTAGAGCCACATGAGGTGCCGGAGCTGGCACTGTATCAGCTGTAGGAGGAGTGGCAGCAGTTGGGACCCTAGATGGGTCAGGACGAGCTCTAGCATAAAGCTCTTCCCGCCGGGATTGTAGGGGCTAATCATCCTCAGGCTAAAATAATGCAGCCCAGAAGTCAGCATACCCTCTCTCCCTGTTGTGCTCAGGAACCTCAGATGGAGGCCTCTTTCCTTTGTCTTTGCCTCCTGTTGGAGGCTCTGTTCTGCCCCTTTTGGAAGGGTTTGCTGCCCCTTCATTTAGTGTAATACCCCATGCTCTTTTTCGGGATGGCATGTCGATGTTTCTCCTTACCATATCTGCAAAACATCAGGAAAAAGTGAGAAACACTTCAAGCAAAACCACAAAAAAATAGTTGCAGACAGACTCGCCGAACCAGTTGGTGACATGAAGGCCTAGATAGGGCTCGCCGAAAGGATTGGCTCAAAAATTTTAGAAATTTTAAGCAAGTCGGCGATGGGAAGGCCATTCGGCAAGCAAGGATTAGCCCGCCGAAAGTTACAGTGCAATTAAGGGTCAGGGGCGCAGACAAATTGCAATTAAGGAAGACTTTCGGCGACCTCAGACTTCTCACCAAAAGTTATAGAACCAAAGTTCACATTAGGCATGAAACTAAATGCGAGATGGGGAACTTCGGCGAACCGCCGAGTGGTTCAGCGAGCTCGACCTAGCTCACCAAATGACCCAACGTGCCTACTTTTAACCCTACTCCTCAAATTCAATCCCGCAACCCTCGAAAACAAAATCAATAAATGCACCTATCAAATTAAACTAAGACCCATTACTCAAATGCCCTCGGGATACTCAGACTTCTCCTGTTTGGCCAAATTTGGCCATTTGATGACTTTTAGCCTTAAGAATGACGTCAACCGCTCCATCATTGGGAGAAATACGTCATTTGGCACAAATACGGGTTACTTAGACTTCACCTGACTAGACCCAATAACATGGAAGCATAACCCCACATATTTTAAACAATTTTAAGGTACAAAATCACATGAATTCAATAATAAATGCATTACGGGAATGATTTTTGAATTAACACAGGCACAGACATAAACAATAAAGATCAGAGAGGCCCAACACACATCACTAAGATCAAATTAGTAGGAAACGAGTACAAATTACTAAAAATAAACTCGAGGTTCAGAAAACTAACTTTAGATGCCGAATAATCAAGATTGAAATGGTAGGTGGCAAAGTAATCCACTCCGACGCACAATCAATGACTCAAATATGATAAAAGTACAAGAAATATAGGAAATATTATGTGGGTGTGAGTTTGGGAAGGTTAAAAATGAGTGAAAGTGAAAGAGTTTGACAGTTTAAACATTTGGCCTTTAAAAACCATTCAGTTCTCGCCCATTCAGTGACATTAGTTTTGCTCGCCTACCCACTCGGTGACACGTCAAGTGGGCACTTACCTTACCGAGTTTTATAGGACCTCCAGTTACTGTGAGGGTCCAAAGGGCAGACTAAGTCGTGATCGCGGACCTAGTCAACGATTGGCTAATCAGCTCCTGGGATCGCTGTGTTTTACAGACTCAAGTTTTAAAGTGTCTTGAGTCCAACGGTGGTCCAAGTCAGGCTCGTCAACCTCTTTGGCCAGTCACTGACAGAACTTTTGGCTAGCCAATCTGCACTTTTCAAACACTTTCCACACTTTGGTGTACACAATCAACACACCATTATCTATAAAACAAAAATAAAGCGATAAAACATTTGGGTTGCCTCCCAAGAAGTTCCTCGGTTAACGTCATTGCACAATGCAAGTCCCCACTTAAGTTCCATTAGTGGGGTTTTGCCTAAGTTTCATCAGGAAACCCCTTTTCTAGCTCGGGGAATAGGTGAGACAACACTTGGTCCATTTCGGACCCTAGTAGCTGAATGAGCATGGAATGAGAGGTTGTCATCTGGTTCAACATCAAGACATTATCTCTTATATCCTCCAACACTCTGTCGTTCTTTTTGACTTTTTGTAGAATGAGTAAGAGGACCTCTTCAATTTGCCAACCCTCTTGTTTCTTTATCTTTCGACGCTCGTGAGGGGGGATGTACTTGTCCTTCATCTTAGACACTACCTCTAATTCCATGACTTTCTTGTCCAAGTCATCCAGTAGGGTTAACAATGTGGCCAATTGTTGGTCTTTTTCTTTCTCCTTGTTGGTCTTGGCCATGTTATCAAGGAGTTGGGCTGCTTTAGCATAAAGTAGCTTGATGAGACCACCTGGAGAGATTTGGTCAGCCACTATTCTATTTTCGGGGCCAAGACCCTAGTAGATACATTCTAGAAGCATCTTCTCTGGAATTCCATGAGTTGGGCATTGTTGCAATAAGGTCTTAAACCTTTGCCACAACTCATAAATGGCTTCACCCTCCAATTGCTTGAAATTTAGGATGTTATCCCTAAAAATATTCAATCTCGAAGGAGGGTGATCTATTAGGTCACTGTTGATACCAGATATGCTCTGATTCTCTGCTCAAAACAGCAACACACAAACCAAAACTAAAAATTAAGTAAGTTCAACCATAACTAAAAAGAACAAAATTTGACTTAACTAAAGAATCTTAACCAACACCACTTCTCGGCAGCGGGGCCATTTTGATTTTACGTCTCAGGAAAATTCTTCCTATACTAAGTGCCAACGATCGTTAGTCAGTAATATAACCCAACTATGTGAGTTGGGGTTGAATCCCACAGGGAGTGTTATGTACTTCAGATTCAGGAGCCAAGTACAAATATGTTCAAGTCAATTATAGAAAAAATCGTTTACGAATAAAAGCATGGTTTCAAATTAAGGGTGACACAAGTGTCAAATATGGGTGTTTTGATTGTAATTATCAACTACAACAGCAACAAATAACACGAATAGACAAGTAGAGAGACGGGTTCTTGGGATGTGATTGGATTACGGGCTAAGGTAGATAAATGGGAGATTGCAATTGATAGTAAATAGTTGTAAATCAGTGACTAAGCTAGACTTTAATGGGGGTAAACTTTTTCTCGAACAGTTTACCCTGAATCA
Organism: Solanum lignicaule; assembly: GCA_029582545.1. NCBI lineage: Eukaryota > Viridiplantae > Streptophyta > Magnoliopsida > Solanales > Solanaceae > Solanum > Solanum lignicaule. Next base: position 37,726 of record JAJOOF010006234.1, read on the forward strand.
AATTGGTTTCTCTCGAACATCAATACATAGCAATTAAGAACAACCTATACTTTAGTCCATTCACTCTCTCGAGCTGAATGTGTGGAAAAGAGTTTAGGATTCACTCTCTCGAGCTGAACCCATGACAACCCAATACCTAGAGATCATCAAATTAGTAATCTTGGTTTTCAAACCTCTCTCTCGAGTAAGCCAAAAACACAAAGTTAGAAATACATTTGCAACTACAATCCATTAAATTAAACCACAATTACTGATTGAAATCACTTTTAAACAACATTTAAACTATCAATTAACAATACCCAGTAGCTAAATTAACCCATAATCACATAATCACACCCCAAGAATTGGGGTTTTAGCTAGACATCATAAAAAGATAGAAATTGTTACCAAATTGTGTTTCCATCAACTGGGTACGATTAATTTTGTCTTTACAAAGGTCAAGGTTGAGGAATCTTAAAGATCCACTTCCAATTTCTCAAAAATGGAATTCTTTAAAGCTAAGGAAAATATTGTCTCCAAACTTAGAGTTCTAAAGCAGCAAAAACTGATAATGAAAACTGATAAAAATTACCTCTAAACTAATAATTTAAAAATGAATTTATAGTCGCGAAAAGTATGCTACGAAGGACCATTCGGGGCAATAGCTCGGGATCGCTGATCCACTCGGCAATCCGCCCTTTGGTCAATTTCATCGCCTTTTTTCTTTGGCCTTCAACATCTTCAAGTTCTGTAACTTTGGGCGATCTAGCACTGCATCGTGGAACCGTTCGGTGACTCGCCGACTTGATTTTTTCCTTCAAGGCTTGGCACACTAGAAACTTTAGGTGCGATCATGGCCATTCCACGTCTCTCCCAATGGGTTAGGCGATCATCAGGTCCTCTTTTCTTCATTCTTTCAACTGCCTTATTCCTTTTTTGCTCATTAGTGTTCATGCTTTGTTCCTCAATCCAAATACTTGAAAATCAAGGATTTATATCAGCTATTGGCACAAAATATACATTTGAGGACAGTAAATCAATTAAAATAAAGCTATAAATGAGTCCAAATCATAGACTAATCATTGGCTCAAGCCGTCACGGCCCAACCCAATAGAGAAATGGTAGTCCAAGTAAGGTTCTTCTAATCCTACTTCAAGGCCTAATAATGAGAGGACGTCTAACCCAAAACCTCAAGGAGATGGTAATAGGTCTTCGCTGCCTACTTGGGCTAAATGTTGGAGAAATCATGAGGGTAAATTCTTAGCGGGTTCCAATGCTTGCTTTGGATATGGGAAGACGGATCACAGGATCAGGAATTGTACTTCGGTGTCAAAAAATGATGGAGATGGTTGTCGTAGGGCTCAACCCTATCCTTCATCTGGTCCAAGTGATTCGGGTGCAAATGCTCCTAAGGAAAACTGTTTCTATGCACTTGAATCTAGAGGTGAAGAAGAGTGTTCTCTCGATGTGGTTACTAGTGTGTTGAAAGTCTCCCTATGTGTCTATGAGATTTGATATGCTTCCCGATGTATTATTAGAACCTTTTTCTATCTCTACCCCTGTTGGTGATTTTGTTGTGGCTAAGCGGGTCTACATAAGATGTCCTATTTACTTATCCCATAGTCACTCTAGTAGATTTGGTAGAGCTTGATATGATAGATTTCAATGTCATCCTTGCGATGGATTGGCTACATTCCCATTATGCTTTTATAGGTTGTAGAACTTGGGTAGTCAAATTTCAATTCCCAAATGAGCCTATCCTAGAGTGGAAGGGGGGAAATTTTACGCCTACAGGTCAATTTGATTCTTACCTTAAAGCTAGAAAATTGATTTCGAAGGGTAGTGTCTACCATATAGTTAGGGTGAGGGATGTATATTCTAAAACCCCTATTCTTGAGTCGATCTCCATGGTTAACGAGTTTCTTGAAGTATTCCCCGATGATTTACCCAGTATTTCTCCCAAAAAGGAAATAGACTTGGGGATTGGCCTTCTCCTAGATACCTAACCTATCTCTATTCCTCCTTATAGAATGGCTTCAACAGAACTTAAGGAGCTGAAAGAAAAATTAAAGGACTTGTTGGATAAGGGTTTCAATCAACAGGGTATCCCTCCATGGGGTGTTCTAGTTTTATTTGTTTGGAAGAATGATGGTTCAATTTGTATGTGTATTGATTATTGGCAATTTAACAAAGTAACCATCAAGAACAAGTATCTTCTTCCAAGAATAGACGACTTGTTTGATCAACTTCAAGGGGAAAGTTATTTCTCTAAGATTGATCTCCGGTAAGGTTATCACCAATTGAGAGTGAAAGAGGAAGATATTCCGAAAATGACTTTTAGAACTTGATATGGTCATTATGATTTTTTGGTTATGTCCTTTGGTTTGACTAATGCTCCGGCTGCTTTTATGGATTTGATGAATAGGGTGTTTAGATAATACCTTGATATGTTCGTGATTGTGTTCATTGATGATATTTTCATTTATTCAAGGAGCGAGGATGATCACATTTATCATTTGAGGATTGTGTTGCTAATCCTTAAGGAAAGACAACATTTTTCTAAGTTTAGCAAATGTGAGTTTTGGCTAACTTTTCTAGGCCACATTGTTTCAAGTAAAGGCATTCAGGTAGATCCTATTAAGAAGGATGCGGTCAAGAGTTGGCCTAGACCTTTATCACCGGCAAATATTAGAAGCTTCTTGGGTTTGACCTATTACTATAGAAGGTTTTTTAAGGGGTTTTCCTCCATTGCTTCTCCTTTAACAGCTTTGACTCAAAAGAAGGCCAAGTTCATATGGTCCAAAGCTTGTGAGACAAGTTTTGAAGAGTTGAAAGATAGATTTACCTCCGCTCTAGTGTTGATTTTACTGGAAGAGACTGATGGCTTTGTTGTTTATTGTTATACCTCTACAGTTAGGTTTGGATGTGTGCTTATAAAAATTATAAGGTTATTGTCTATGCTTTGAGGTAATATAAAATCCATGAAAAGAATTATCCTACCCACATTCTCGAATTAGCAGCTATTGTATTTGCCGTAATGATTTTGAGGCATTATTTGTACGGTGTCCATGTGGATAATTTTACTGACCACAAGAGTTTGCAATATCTGTTTACTAAAAAAGATATAAATTTTCACCAAAGAAGGTTGCTTGAGTTATTGAAAGATTATGATATGAGTATTCGCTATCACCCCGATAAAGCAAATGTGGCGGCGTATGCCCTTAGTTGGATGTCCATGGGTAGTGTTGCACATGGTGATGATGATAGAAAAGAGTTGGTTCGAGATGTTCATAGATTTACCCGGTTGGGAGTTCAGCTAGTGGATTCCACCAATGGTGGTCTTATGGTCCATAATGGTTCCGAATCATATTTTGTGACTGATATGAAGGCAAAAAAATGTCTTGAATCGACTGTAGTTAAATTGAAAGAAGCGGTGCTAAAGAAGTCCGTAGAGGCTTTCTCCCGTGGGGGAGATGGTGTCTTAAGATATTAAGGTCGTTTGTGTGTTCCTAATATTGATGACGTAAGGGAACATATCTTATCGAAAGCCCATAGTTCTCAATATTCTATTCACCCGGGAGCCACCAAGATGTACTGTGACTTACGGGAGACCTATTGGTGGAATAGGATGAAAAAGGATATTGCGGGATTTGTGGCTAATTTTCCTAATTGCCAACAAGTGAAGGTTGAGCATCTGAAACCAGGAGGTTTATCCCAAGATATTAACATTCCTACTTCGAAGTGGAAAAATTTGAATATGAACTTCATAGTGGGATTGCCACATACTCGGCACCAATATGATTCGCTTTGGGTTATTGTAGACTGCATGATGAAGTCGACCCATTTCATTCCCGTCAAGGTTTCCTATTCGGCGGAAGATTATGCTAAGTTGTAATTGAGAGAGATGGTAAGGTTGCATGGAGTGCCCTTATCTATTATCTCCAATAGAGGTACTTAGTTTAGCTTAGAAAAACTTTCACCCCCAAACTGATGGGAAAGCAGAACGAACAATCCAAACAATGGAAGACATGTTAAGGGATTGTGTGATTGAAATCAAGGGAAATTGGGATGACCATTTACCTTTGATTGAATTTGCCTATAATAATAGCTACCATTCTAGTATTGGTATGGCTCAGTTTGAGGCTCTTTATGGTAGGAGGTGTAGATCTCTTATTGGATGGTTTAAGGTGGGTGAGGTTGCTTTGATAGGACCCGAGTTAGTTCATGAGGCTATAGAGAAGGTTCGACTTATTTGAGACAGGTTGAGAATGGCCCAAAGTCGACAAAAGTCTTATGCGGATGTTAGAAGGAGACACCTTGAATTTGATGTGCTTGATTGGGTTTACTTGAAAATCTCACCCATGAAGGGTGTAAGGATGTTTGGTAAGAAAGGGAAACTTAGTCCCCATTTTGTAGGCCCATATCAAATTGTGAGACGTGGTTTTAAGGTTGCATATGAGCTTGATTTTCCAAATGAGTTGGCATAGGTCCGTGGTCGAAGGTCCCTAAGTCGAAGACCAAAATCATGTCTCTGACCACCAAACGACGGTCGTGCAGGACGGTCTATGTTCCTGTCGACTGTCCGTTGATGGCTGATAAAACTCTCTAAAGTTACTGACAGTCGACTAGGATAGACCGTAGGTCGATCAATGGTCTGTCGGTCGGCGGTCTGTCAGTCACTGCTGACACTTATTTTTAAGGGCACATGAGTCTTTTCCAGTTATAATTAAATAAATGTGCTGTCATTTTGCCTAAACCTATACAACCTATATAAGTATATTTGACCCCTAAATTCACTCATTTAAGTCATTCTCTCAGTTCCCAAAAGAAATCCCAAAACCCTCTCTCTAATATTCTCTCTCTAGAAGGTGGAAGAAGAAGGATGAGATTGAAGCTAGGTCAAGTTCAAGTCTCTAATATTCAAGCTTTGGTGGACTGTATAACTAATGAATGATGGATTTTCATCCATGGGATCCTTTCTCCCATGGAGTTCGTTAGAATTCCCCAAATTGAAGAAGAATTCCCCCAATTATAGATAGGGTTTCTTCCAATGTTGTGGGTTATGATGAATGTTGATCCAAATGGTTGGATTATGATTGTTTATGATTGAATTGGTAAAATTACATGTTTTTAGGATGACCCATGCCTATCCTATGTTTCCAGGGTAGAATTGATATGATTTGGGTTGATGTCATGAAGGGAAACATTATGGGTTAGATATATCCTTATATTATAGATGATTTATGAGTAGAATTGCTTGAGAATAAAGCTTAAATGATGATCATGAAATGTAGTGCTTTGAGAGTAAACCCTAGACTATAACTTGTTGATTGTTGATGTTATGGTGTGGAAGAGATACTTCCCCTAATGAATTTCTAAGCATTATTGAATGAATGTGAAAAACTTACTCACATGAATGATTCTAGGTTGAAACGATTGCTAACCTATAATGAGTCTACACTTAAATGCTAAATAATTGATGAGGCTAGAGGCGATTACCCTTGACCTCCATATGAGAAGGATAATGAGGTTATTCTCATATTCCTTAGAATTGAACAAGAGATGATTCCCCACATTCTAACTATGATGATAAGACATGGAGGCGAGTACCCATGATCCTTATGAAATTATGTGGAGGCGAGTACCCGTGACATATGATGTGGTTGTGGAGGTGAGTACCCATAATCCTAAAGTAAGTAAGGCATGAGGCGAATACTTATTAGCCTTTGCAGTTCAGGCAAAGAGGCGAATTCCTGTGTCATTAAAAGTAAGTATCAATAATGCTATTATGTTATGAAGAAGATAAGCTTGGAGTGTTTCTTGATATGCCTTCCATGATGTATACATGACTAGAGGCGGAGGGCCCAAGTCTTGACCAAGGATAAATGAGGTTACTTAAGGAAGTATTTCCCTTTCATTATGATGAGTTATGTGCATGAGTATGCTTAATTGTTTGTGTTGACTAACCCTTATGTTTATGTTGTTTATGGAATCTATCTTCTTTAGTACATTTTTGTACTAACATATACTCTTGCCTATATTTCTTATCAAAATGTAGGGTCCGGCGATCTTAATACATACACTTGTGGCTAGATTCATAATTGATCAAGGAAGTGAATATTTGGTGAGTCCTCATAGCATTCGAGGATTGGACCACCCCTTTTCCCTTTATTTTATTTTTTTTCATATTGGACTATTGTATGGGCTGCATCCCAAGTTTTCTTGTTATGTTAGATTATTTGAAACAACGATGTTAGACTTCCGCTAGTTTATGAAAGACTTTGACTGACTTGAAAATAATTTAAATTTCCACGTCTTTTTCTATTACTTTATGTTATGGTATGTTAAGTGGCTTGTATGAGGCCTCTAGGGGTGTTAAACACCTTGTTACATCTAGGGGGTACCCTGGTTAGTGACATGTACGTGAATTCTTTGTAAATTGGAACACAAATAACTCTCTTACAAATCGGGGGGATATTAGGGGTCAACTTATTTGGTTTTATGTTAAAGTATTGGATGAATTTTTGGGGACTCCTGATTGTGACCATAGTGAATCTCAAGAGATGAAAGAGAGAACTGCATATAGGGATAAATATAACACTCTTTGTTGTGTGAATTCAACTATTAGGTGGTAACAAACCAATGATACGGGTAACATGCCACTTTGCACTACACAGACTTAAATCAAAAGGCGCGTGTGTGGCTAAAAATTATGTGTAGCACCTTATTACCTTGTAATCATACGTAAGAGGTCTGTACGAAAAGGGTGGTGTTAGTCTTGTGACTCATTATAGGAATGCAATCTATTATGGGTGCAATCCTTCGTCAAAATATGATGCAGTTTCATATTAATAAAAGATGGCACTTTTGTTCTGTTAGATTGTTACCACAGTTACTACATTCATTGGAAAATTAGAATGAAGTTCATGATTTGTTTCCATCCCTTACTCCTCATTTGGTATACCATCTGCTTGATGAAACAAAAACTAAGGCATAAGATACGTCACATGGGCCATTTTTGTAGATTACAGACCATCAGGAGAGGGATAATAGTTGGATGGGAGGCAAGTATGGCATGGCTCAACTGTATTTGTGGAGTGGTGGTTGTTGTGTCACAGATAAGGAAATGACTACATTGGTTAAGTGTTACCCTCTAAAGGACAATGCCATTTAGATGTGTAGCATGGGCCGGACATTTCAAAAGCCAATTAATGATGATGATGCCATAACGAACGAGGATGATAATGTGAAGAAGTTTGATATAGAGAATGATGGTAATGATGATGATGATAACTGTGGTGCTGGTGATGCTAATACGACTTTAATGGCTGTGGATTTTTCCAAAATGTTGTGACTGCTTATTGAGATTGTGAGGCGTAGGGGCCAAAAGGTAGTTCTCTCTTACTCTATACTCATGTGTGATTTTTTGCACTAGGGAAAGTGCATTATGTAAGTGTGGGGTGGGAGATAGATTCCCATGTGAATATTTTACTGCTTTGTCGAGTCTTTTTTAACATTTAGGATGGGTTCCTAAACTTTTGTATTCGGTTCGTTTCATGAGGATAGTCCCATTGAACCCATTAGGACTAACTTTTTTGTTTTTGTATTTTTAATTTAGTGAGTTGTAAAGTTGTCTTAGGAGTTACTGTTCCCAATGATGGATGGATGACAACATTCTTAAGAGAAAATTAGTCATAGGTTGGTAGACTGTGAAGCAGAAGTATTTGCACTTTGAAACCTTGCTTAGAAGATTATCCAAACGGCTTGTGTAGTTTGCCATTGAATATACAATAACCGTGAGACACATAAACTATTTGTTTGACTCTTACGTGATGAATATGCAATAACCGTATGTCATGATGTCGTGTCTGGTGACTATTGCCTTGTCTTACATAAAGCTTCATCTAAAACTTGCCTTGTGAGTTCTTAATAAGTAAATTGGATGAATTATGCAATAGGATTGAGGCATTACTTTGAATAGCCAATTTAAATCTCGTGTACCTTTAAAATTATAATCCTTAGCGGAGCCTCGTTTAGATTTTTAGCCTTTAATTATTTTATTAACTACATAATGAGCTGGATTCCTTTTTGTTGATACCATTCCTTCGTTTGAATTATTGATTGATCCTTAATGCACTATGTAGATAAGCATGGGTAGTATAAGTGTAGAAGTGAAGCATGGTAGGATGGCTTATGTGGTGAAAATAGGGATTGAGGTTAAAATAACCCATGATTAAACTTCATAGGCACTTGTTATGCTTTATAAAAAAAATAAACAAATATATATGCTTAAATATTGAACATTTTGAACTACATCATAAATATGTAGAGGGCAGGAATTAAAAGGTCAATCAATGGTGATTAAGTGGTGTGAACCAAACAAGAGAAAAATGGTTGAATTTGTTTTAATGATAAAACTATGCAATAAGGAGGAGTAGTCACTAATTGTATCATAATGTACCCACTATCCCGAAGCCGGCATTACACCCAAATTTAGTCCTCTTGAATCCATAATATATGCCTTTTGAAATTTGAAGGACATTAAGGGCAAATGTACTATATGTTGTGATATGCAAGAAAATATTATCTGAGAGTGAGCTTAAATTTTTAAACATATGACTTTAAGTGTTAACATGATATATGTATGAGTGAAAGGCTATACCAAAATAGTGAGGGTATTAAAGATGCACTCTTGGGTGTATTTTATATTGGTGTGTGCTTGTACGATCACATTGGCCCATAAAGAATTGTGATGAGTCATTCACTGAGGTTATGTTGTGTCGATTAGTATACTTACATGGTAAACTAAGTTATTGTTTAATTGCATAGGGTGTGGACTACAAAGTACGATTAAATTTGTTTGGTTGATTTTGATGCGGGTAGTAAGGAAGAAGGTGGTAATGATGAGCTGATATGTTAGAGATTGTTCGAGGACAAACAAAGGTTTTCAGTGTGGGATGGTAATCTTGGGTGTATTTGTATGCTCTATTACTACAATTTACTTGCATGTACATACCTTACCTTTCAAGGGTCTTGTTGATGCTAATTGGTATTTTTTATTAGTATTGCAATAATTGACTGCTAACGTAAATGATCATCCATATGCAGGGGTTCCTAAG
>JAJOOF010006235.1:0-42972 GCA_029582545.1 Solanum lignicaule
TAAAATAAACATAAGAATTAGTCAAATAAATTCATAAATAAAAATTATATTTATATAGTATAATTTTTTAATAGAAAAATATGTATAATTATCATAAAAATAAGGAGTAGTAAATATTATTATACATGGTATTAAAAAAAATGTAAATATACATAAATGTAAAAAATGATGTATAAAAAGGATTTAAAGGGACATAGTTGTCATTTACCTATTTTATCTCGGGATAAGTTATCCCGGGATTACTATACCACCCATGGGGAGGGATAACTTATCCCGGTACTAATTATTAATCCCGGGATAAGTTATCCCGGACTTGCCAACCAAACAACATAATTTTTTTTTTATCCCATCACTATTATTTCTAATCCCTCACACCAAACAAGCCCTAATAGTACAACTCAAAGATAACAATCATCCAAACAAAGTGTAAACAAGCAATGGATCCATCGGTGGAAGATGAAGTTCCAATAAAGGAACATTGAACATTCAGAAATTAATACAGATCAATTCTTTGACAAATTGCTGCCACAATCTTTATTGATTAGCATTAATCTTTGCTGTGAAAATAAATTAATACTTTCTACTCAAGCTGCTATTGCTGATTTTCTGGTACAACGATTGTTTCCTTTATCCGTAACCAAAATGCAGAAGTTCTTCATTGAATAGAACTGTTTTGCTAGTATTGGGAGCTGAAATTTCTGAGGTACATCATTCACCCCTTGCATTGAATGGAACTGTTTATTTTTACACGTGGTATTTTAGTTCCTATAAAAACTGCAATACTGCGAGCTTACTCGTGATATTCAAATGGGCCTATTATCAAATGTCAATAATTGCAAATCATGGAAGGTGTTCGATGAAATTCCGGAGAAGTAAGTATATGCAAAATTTCTTGATAGATGTATGCAAGGGTTTCACAACTGATTGTCTGTCTATCTGTTCCTCCACAGGTTCAGGCTGTGCAAAACTGCCTTGGTTGAGCAGTGAAAAGTGCAAACCAATGGAGAAAAGTGATACTATTAATTGCATTCTGCTCTGTTTTTGGTAAAATATTATGTCTTTTAATTGCATTCTTTTATTAACACTTCTGCAGCTTAGTGAAAAGCCATTTTCATTGAACACAACGGAAGATGATTTTGTATTTTTACAGTGTAAGTAAGCTATTTCCTTATCTATCGTTCCTTAGTTCAAGTGATGTTATGAAAAGAATTATCAATGATCAGGTCTCCATGATATCGTAAGCATGGTTGGCTTTCAATAAAAAAAAAAGATGAATATGAACTCTATTTTTGTAGGGATACTACAACTATCTCTTATTCGATGTTGATTCTATATGGAGGAACCATCTGAAAGGGGAAGTGGTGAGCTCCCACCTTTTCTTGAAGAGGAATTTGTATATAGGTTAATGACTAGTGTAGATAGATCCATTTACATTTTTCTCTGTGTCGAAATCAAATCATTAATGCTGTATGTATAAGGACAGTCATTTTTTACTTCCATTTAAACCATGTGGTTGCACCACCATCACCAAGTCTTTGGGCCAAAAGGAATGAAAGAGGTCGAGACAGTACTGAATCGAGCAAGTTATGCAACTTAAACCTGTAAGACAAGGCAACTTAATAACACAATGCAGATAATGGTACATGCCTGTGACAACAAGAAGCATGGTGAAAAAGACAAAGTAACTGAGACTCTGAATTGGTTGTTGGAGTGGTTCCCTTTGGGCACATATTGTAAAGAGAATAGCAACATTATGCGTATTTTGTATGGAAAACCCATTTGAATATGATTATTTATTTTGATTTCAATACAGATTACAGAGCACTGTGTTCAGTGTTACCACTGCAGCTGATGATAGATAACATAGTTTAGAATACTGTCTTTATGCCTGAGAGTCTCCTCTCTAGTTAAGAGTGCAAAACAGAAAAAGTGAAGTACCAACTAAAAGTAAAGGCAATAAAGAATCTTAGTTTAAAAAGTTATATTTCATTCAAATAAACTAAAAAGGATATTTGTCAAAACAAATAAAAGAAGTTTACTACGACACTAATCCTAAACAAAAGTTGGCAAACTGTACTAAATAGTTACACATGAAATCAACGCCTAAATTATTATCGAACCAAAACAAGAGCCAACCATGGAACCAAATGTTGATGAAATGACCACAACTGCACTACCATTCCAGACTTGAGGTTATTCCTTTCTACTACTTGCATCCAGTCATTCAATAACACATAATTTGAGCTGTTACTCATGTCCCATTTTGCCAAATGAATTTTTGTTTGTTCAAGTGAAGGCTCAATCAAGTTGAACTGAATCTTGCTCTTCTTGTTAGACACAATATCTCTCGTCTCCAATACCATTTTCTGTTGTGGTGTCAAGAAATCCTTATTCTCCACTTGGTTGACCGGGATTGACAAACGCATATGCTTATAACTCAAATCTGTATCATAAAGAACTTTCTGAATTACGAGTTTCACTTGAGAAATTTGAACACCCATTCTTGAAATCTTCTCCTTCAACTCATCTGGAAAAACTGGAGGATCAATTATTGGTTTAATCTTTCTTCTCTTTCTCTCTCTGTCTTTCCATTTACTCTGTTTTTCATCCAACAGAGTTTCAGTCTTTTTCTCTCTACCTTCCAATTTACTCTGTTTTTCATCGAACAGAGTTTGAGTCTTGTTTCTCTCCATGGAAAGGTCTTCATCAACTGCTTCGATTCTTTTAAGTTTAAGAGAGATTCGAATCTTGAGACCCTTTTTCTGTGACATTGATTGAGACGGCATAACAGTAGGAGGCTTCTTTCTTGTGAAAATTCTGCTTCTTTTAGCCCTTGGGAGAAGATAGTAGTAGTGATCAACAGAATGTTCACACATAAACGGATTCTTTCTAAAAGCTTCATCTTTTTCATGCTCTTCAACATCCACACATTCGAAATCAGTAATGCAGGAATCTTCTTTCGACCCACTATCAACATCGTCTTCCATTAGCATTCCCATGGAAAAAAGAAGAGCGAGAGAGATCAACTGTTAGAACGCAACAGCTTTGATGAATGTAAATAACGAGAAGAATTGTTGATAAAGAGGGTTTATATTGTTGTCCAATCAAAGGGTTTTAGAAAGAGGGGATTCTTAATTTGTTAACGTTGGGGAGTTCTTGATTTCTTGGACGCGCTAAATTTACACGCTGACTAACAAGTTTCTAAATATCATTCACTTTTAACTTAAAATCTTCCAAAATAATATGCCCGGTTCTTTTTAGGTAACTTTATTTAATAATAACATTGATTTGTTAGCTAGAGGCTAGAATTATAATTTTAATTTATCTTTTAATACACTTAGTTATGTACAGGGTGTATGTTACTTAAAATACAAAGAATGTTTAGTCTAATTAACCATTGTAAGAATGAAAAACGGCTAATCATGACAATCTCTACCAAAGCAAAAGGAGTTAATTAATTAGAGAATCAAATTATTTATTCCCGGATGAGTCGCCAAAATGTGTGAGGAGGTGTCCAATGAGTCGCTAAAATTTCAGTCATAGTTTAGGGGTTATTTATGCATTATCCCAAATATTATGTTATGTATTGTATCAGTCAGATGGTAAAGTTTCAAATTTTTGACCAAAATAAGCTATTTTTAAAATTAATTCATCAAAATAATACGTTTTTTTTTTTTTACAAAACTTGTATAAACGTACTTTATAGTAATGTTTTAGGCTTTATTTGATTCAAAAAAAATTAACGCCGTTAAGTACATATACGTTACTGCCAGTAACGAGTTTAGATTAAAACGTAACAGAGGTCCACATCTCTTAACCAAACGACGTTGTTTTGTTTTTATTAACTTCAATATTCCATTACCTTTTGCTGTAAAAACTCTTGTGCAGCGACTGAAAAATTTCTCAGCCCTCACGACTCCATACCAAATCATGACCAATAATTTGTGGATGAAGGGAAGGTGTGAAAGAACAAAAACACAATGAATGGGCAAAACCCTCATTTCGTGGATAAAAGGTAGTTCTTATATTTCAAAATAAATTTTGGGGCTTTCTTGTTTTAACGAGTTTCACGACAAATTACGGCTATAAATCTTCCGAAAAGCTTGGAACCAAGTTAATTTTTCTATGTTTGAGCCTTGAGGTATGCTTTTTTTTCTCGTATTTATATCGCTTTTTTTATATAGAATAATGCTAAATAGACTCACTCAAGCAATTCTGATCTGTATGTTGTGTTTTCATTTAGAGGATTCATGCATGTCGTTGATGCAAAGAGAAAAAATGAAAAGAGAAACAACGAAAAAAATGTTTACAGGAAAATGGAAGGGAAGACTATAACTATGAGGTTGGCCTGCAATCGCCCTCTACTAAAATTGAGTTTGTTTCCCAATTTTTTAATGAAACATTAGGTGACATTACATTTATTTTGATTTGCTTGTAATATTTTGGACTAACATTAGGTTAATATTTAATTTACTTTCATATGGGTTTTTCTTTTTAATAGATACTTATATGGCTGGTTATAGTGAATACCAATTGGATCCCGGTCCACTCAAACCATCTGTATTAACTTAACAACTTACATCCCCCTGTTCGTAGGCAAGGAAAAGGTGGTGTTACTGGTAGGAGGGCTCGTGTTGTTGAGAAAGGACGAGCGCCTGTTGAAATGGACGAATCAGCCTCAGAATATGATCACACAACTTGTGATATTGGTTCCATTTCAAGGGCCGAACTCAGGAATTCACTCTCGGGGCATCAGGTATGACATATCAACCAATAAATACTGATATTGCTCCATACACGACGTCGCAAATATTAAGGAATCCAAGTCTTTCATCCCTTGAGAATATATTTGGTGGTTCTCGGCCTCAACATTTTGAGAATGCCCCTAACTTTAGCTCATCACCTGTGTTGCCAATGTCCATTGAGACCCCTGATGCTGTTAATAATTTAGAGGACTACAACATTAATATAGAAGGTAATGATGTAACATCTCGCAACTAGAAAGAAGTTTAAAATCTGGAAATAGTCATTTTTGGAAAGTATAAGGAAATTTGGAAAATTTTAAGTAAGTTAAAGTGAGTTTTTGGTCAACTTCAATGGACCATAACTCGCTCATAATGAGTTAGGTGTAGTTCCAGAATGGTTGGAAAGCTCTTGGAATGATCTTTCCAACGCCGTCAACTTTACACAATTCCAAGTCCGGATAAGTGAGTTATTCCCTTTGGAAGTTGGGTTGTTGGATAAAGGAAATGTCCAATCCGGAATTTTAAGGGGTATTTTAGTCTTTTCATTGCCCTATTATTTTAATCCATTTTTAGGAGTTTTATATGGGTCAAATCATATTTTAGTCAGTTTTAGAATTTGGGATTTCACGCTAGGGCTAAGGAGAAAGGAGAAGAAGAAACAAGAACGTTCAAGATCGTCGAAGTTTGGCTTGTGGAATTCGTCGGGGGTGATCCCTACAAGGTATGTGAAATCACATAGCGTTGAGTTAGTTCACCCACGTGCCAAGCATATTTAATTCAGTGATTTTCATTCTAAAAGAGTTAGAATTTGATGTTCTTGAGTTGTGTTCTTGAATTGTTTTCATTCTTGAACTTACATGTGATTGATGGGTTTTCTTGAGACGTTTTAGCAAATGTGAATAGTTGTTTCGAGTTGGATTCTAGTGTTCATGCATTGGGTATCTAAATATAAGATAGTATTGAGAAAAGAAATCGATTTAAAACTATTTAGGATCAGAAAACGAGTTGAAAAACTCGTCAGACGCACCTGAGGAGGGCCAAGCGCGTCGCACCCCTATAGCGCCAGGAGGCTGGGGCGGCGCGCCTGCAGTGCGCCAAAAATGAGCCCCAGTAAAATGGGGCCTGGCGTGGCGCGCCAGGGACTCCCCCGGATCGGCCTTTTTCACCAGTTTTTCGTCGTTTAGCCTATTTAAGTTATTCTAAAGTGTCCTAACACTTTCCATTGATTCTAACTATTCTAAATGACTTCTAAACAACTAGAAATCATCCATAAACATAAATCATAACCTTGAATCTATAAATTCAAATTCAAGGAAAGTCGAGAGCCAAGTCTAGGAAGTTCTCAGAGTCTTTCCAAGAAGTCTTTTGCAAATGCTTTTCACTTTGTTTTAAGACTTAAGTTTTGAAGATGAGTAAAGAGTAACAGCAGCAGTTCATTTTCCTAAAAATGATATATGGGGACTAAGTATTCCCAAGATAAAATGTTTCACATTTAAGATGAGAGGAAACTGAGATTTCCAAAAGAGCTTTGAACAGAAAAAGGGAACATTGATTCCAAGAGAGCTTTTTAAGCTAACTTTGAGCAATTATCTCAAACCAGAGAAGAAGTTGTTTTAAAAACATATGAGCTAAGTATATTTTGGGAATAGTATTGAGCACCGATATGGGGACGCGAGTTCATATTAACTCAAGCCCCCATAAACCATGTAGCCATCATGGGCAGAAAAAGGATCATACTTTTTAGATGACTCCTTAGTGTTTTTTAGCATAGACTAGTGGATCCACTTAGTAGTTCAGGTTCTATACCTATGGCAAGGTATAGGACGGTCCTTGGCAACGTGAGGTAAAATGTTGTACCATCACTTAGGCTCATAGTGATGGTTGTCGGTTAGAGAAACTCTCACAGAAGCTATTGTATTTTTATATACATCAGTTTATTGTATTTTTACATACATTTCAAAATCATGTTGTATCCTTGTATATACACAGAGTTGAAATCATGTTTTTAAACAGCTTTTCTTTATATTGCATTTGTTTTAAACCGCTTTGTATTGAATTAAGTTCAGTTAAGTATTCATGAGTTGAGAAGAGCCAAGGTAAGTGTTTCCTTCAGAATCCTTTTCAAGCCTATGTTTGTTAGCATTCCAACTCACATACTCATACATTCAATGTACTGATGCCAGTTGGCCTGCATCTCATTATGATGCAGACGCAGGTAACCAGGATCAGAATCTAGCGCCTCGTTGATCCAGCTTGAGAAGTCAGAGCCTATTGGTGAGGCTCCTTGCATTCTGGAGGACTCCTTTATTTGCTTTCTAGTCTTTCAGATGTTAGGATGATCGAGGGTCCTATCCCGACATCCCTCTTTGTTTTAGAGGATTCATAGACAGTTAGTAGTCAGATGTCTTTACATTATTATTTCATATGTTGAGACTTGAGTTGCCATTTTTGGCCAAGTTGAATGTGGACTATTAAACATTCTGAGTTATTTCACTAAACTTATTTGAGTAAGTTCACTTTGATTATAGTAAGCATGTTAGAGTCTTCTGTTGAGTCAGTAAGCCAAGCCAAGGGTTCGATTGAGACCAACAATGGTCTTCGAGTGCCAGTCCTGCCCAGGTTATAGGCTCGGGGAATGGCAAACTTGGTATTAGAGCCCAGAGTTCAAGAGTCCTAGGGAGTCTATGAAGCCGTGCCTGTAGAGTCCTAGTTATCGGTGTGAAGTGCACCACATCTATAATTAGGAGGCTGCAACAGTTAGGAACTATCTCACTTCTTTCACACTCTTTTCGTGTGTTAGAGTTGATCTCTAAAAAGTCTCCTTCTAATTCATGCTTGCGCATATTTTCAGATAACCATGCATCCACGAAAAGCTGTCAGAGGTCGTCCTGCTAGACCCAATGTTGAGGAACAAGAGTTACCCAATGCACCTGAAGTGCAACCGCAAGGAGAAGTTACTAATATTAAGTTCAGGTAGGCTATAAGGATGCTCAGTCAAGTTGTAACCAACCAAGTTGGGCAGCAGAGAGGAGCTCGACAAGAAGACGCTGACACTTCAAGGATTCGTGAGTTCTTGAGGATGAATCCTCCAAGTTTCACTTGTTCAAGCACTGCAAAGGATCTAGAGAACTTCATTGAGGAAATGAAAAAGGTGTTCAATGTTATGCATGTGGCAGATACTGAGCGAGTTGAACTAGCTGCATATCAACTGAAGAATGTTGCTAGGACTTGGTTCGACCAGTAGAAAGAGGGTAGAGCTGAGGATGCACCACCTGCGAGTTGGGTATGTTATGAGGAGGCTTTCTTGGGGTGTTTCTTTCCCCGAGAACTGAAAGAGGCCAAGGTACATGAGTTCCTCACACTTAAGCAGGATTCTCTTAGTGTTCATGAGTATGGGTTGAAGTTCACCAACTATCTCGTTATGCTCCGGAGATGGTTGCGGACATGAGGAGTAGAATGAGCTTGTTTGTTCCTGGGCTGTCTGGTTTGTCGAGTTAGAAAGGTAAGGCTTCAATGCTTAGCGGGGACATGGACATATCAAGGTTGATGGTTTATGTGCAGCATGTTGAGGAAGAGAAGCTGAGGGATAGGGAAGAGTTTAGAAATAAGAAAGCGCAGACATGGAATGAGTTTGGGCAGCAGAAGGGTAGTGTGAATCGCCCGTCCTTTCAGAAGCAAAAGGGACCTGCATCATCATCTGCTAGTGCACTTGCACCCAGAAACAAAGGTGAGTATAATGGCCAGAATTCGCAGAACTTCAGAGCTAGACCAGCACAATCTCAAGGTAGTGTGGCACAAGGAGGTAATTGGACTCCTGTATGTGGTAGGTGTGGTAGAAACCACTCAGGTAAGTGTCATGATGGCCAGATAGGCTGTTTCAAGTATGGGCAAGAGGGACACTTCTTGAAAGAGTGTCCTAAGAATAAGCAAAGTAGTGGAAATCCGGGCAATAGAGCCCAGTCTTCATCAGTTGCTCCACCAGACAGGGCTGCACCTAGAGGAGCTACTTCCGGTACTGGCGGAGGGGTAAACCGCCTCTATGCGATCATGAGTCACCAAGAGCAAGAGAACTCTCCAGATGTTGTCACTGGTATGATCAAAGTCTTTACTTTTGATGTTTATGCTTTGTTAGACCAAGGAGCAAGTTTATCTTTTGTAAACCCTTATGTTGCAAATAATTTTGATGTTATTCCTGAGAAACTTTGTGAACCCTTCTGTGTTTCTACACCTGTTGGGGAGTCTATTCTAGTTAAGTGGGTTTATCGTGATAGTGTCATTTCCATCAATCACAAAGACACCATGGCTGATTTGGTTGAGTTAGACATGGTAGATTTCGATGTCATTCTAGGTATGGACTGGCTTCATGCCTGTTATGCATCAATAGATTGTAGAACTCGAGTTGTCAAGTTTCAGATTCCTAATGAGCTAGTCATAGAGTAGAGTAGTAGTTCAGCAGTGCCTAAGGGTCGTTTCATTTCGTACCTTAAGGCAAGAAAGTTAGTTTCGAAGGGTGTATCTATCACTTAGTCTGAGTTAATGACTTAAGTGTTGAGGTACCTCCCATCCAGTCAGTTCCTATAGTGAGAGAGTTTCCAAAAGTTTTTCCTGATGATCTACCTGAAGTCTCTCCTGAGAGAGAAATAGACTTCGGCATAGACATTATTCCAGATACTCGTCCTATCTCTATTCTGCCATACAGAATGGCATCAACAGAGTTGAAAGAGTTGAAAGAGCAGTTGAAAGATCTCTTAGATAAGGGTTTCATTCGACCAAGTGTCTCACCTTGGGGCGCTCCGGTCTTATTTGTGAGAAAGAAGGATGGTTCCCTTAGGATGTGTATAGATTACCGTCAGTTGAACGAGGTTACCATCAAGAATAAGTACCCTCTTCCGAGAATTGATGATCTTTTCGATCAGCTTCAGGGTGCCTCTTGCTTCTCGAAAATGGACCTCAGATCAGGCTATCATCAGTTAAGAGTAAGGGAATGTGATATTCCAAAGACAGCTTTTAGAACCCGATATGGTAATTATGAATTTTTGGTCATGTCCTTTGGTTTGACTAATGCACCACCAGCGTTCATGGATCTTATGAATAGAGTCTTCAAACCTTATTTAGATATGTTTGTTATCGTCTTCATTGATGACATACTAATCTATTCAAGGAATGAAGAAGATCATGCTAGTAATCTCAAAATAGGTCTTCAGACTTTGAAAGATAAGGAGTTATATGCTAAATTCTCTAAATGTGAATTTTTGCTCGAGTCTGTGGTATTCTTAGGCCACATTGTGTCTGAAGAATGAATTAAAGTTGATACTCAGAAAATTGAGGCAATGCAGAATTGGCCTAAACCCACATCTCCAACTGATATTAGGAGTTTCTTGGGTTTAGCTGGCTATTATAGAAGGTTCGTAGAGGTGTTCTCATCTATTTCATATCTTTTGACCAAGTTGACTCAGAAGACGGTTAAATTTCAATGGTCTGAAGCTTGTGAGAAAAGCTTTCAGGAATTGAAGAAGAGGTTGACTACTGCCCAGTTTTAACTTTACCGGAAGGTACTCAAGGTTTTGTGGTGTATTGTGATGCATCTAGAGTTGGTTTGGGTTGTGTATTAATGCAGAATGGCAAAGTTATAGCTTATGCCTCTAGACAGTTAAAAGTTTATGAGAAGAACTACCCAACCCATGGCTTAGAGTTGGCTGTTGTAGTATTCACTTTGAAGATATGGCATCATTATTTGTATGGTGTTCATGTTGATATATTCACTGATCATAAGAACCTTTAATATGTGTTCACTCAGAAAGAGCTTAATCTCAGACAAAGGAGGTGGTTAGAGTTACTTAAGGATTATGACATAAGTATTCTTTATCACCTAGGTAAGGCTAATGTTGTTACTGATGCCTTAAACATGTTGTCTATGGGTAGTACCGCCCATTATGATGAAGAAAAGAGAGAGTTAGCAAAAGATGTGCATAGGCTTGCACGCCTAGGAGTCTTAGTTATAGATTCCACAGAAGGAGGAATAGTGGTGACGAATGGGGCTGAATCATCACTAGTGACAGAAGTTAAAGCAAAGCAAGACCAAGATCCCATTTTGCTTGAATTGAAGGAAATGTTCTTAAGCAAAAAGTATTAGCTTCTGAACAAGGTGGAGATGGTGTATTGAGGTATCAAGGTAGACTGTGTGTACCTATGGTGGATGGACTCCAAGAGAGGATCATGGAGGAAGCTCATAGCTCCAGATATTCCATTGATCCGAGTTCCACAAAGATGTATCGTGACTTGAGAGAGGTTTATTGGTGGAATGGCATGAAGAAGGGCATTACTGAATTTGTCGCTAAGTGTCCAAATTGCCAACAAGTGAAAGTTGAGCACCAAAGGCCTGGTGGTTTGGCATAGAATATAGAACTTCCAGAATGGAAGTGGGAGATGATTAATATAGATTTCATCACATGTTTGCCAAGGTCTCGCAGGCAGCATGATTCTATTTGGGTGATTGTCGACAGAATGACAAAATTAGTCCACTTTTTGCCAGTAAAGACTACCCATTCAGCAAAAGATTATGCCAAGATGTATATTCATGAAGTGGTAAGACTTCATGGAGTCCCAGTCTCCATTATTTCAAATAGAGGTGCACAATTTACTACACAGTTCTGGAAATCTTTTCAGAAAGGCTTGGGTTCAAAAGTGAACTTAAGTACTGCATTTCATCCTCAGACTGATGGGCAAGCAGAGCACACTATTCAGACATTAGAAGATATGTTGAGGGATTGTGTAATTGATTTCAAAGGGTATTGGGATGATCACCTACCTCTCATTGAGTTTGCTTACAACAACAGTTATCACTCTACCATCCAAATGGCTCCTTATGAAGCTCTTTATGGGAGAAGGTACAGATCTCATATTGGATGGTTTGAAGTTGGTGAAGCAGGGTTGATAGGACCAGATTTAGTTCACCAAGCTATGGAGAAGGTGAAAGTGATTCAAGAAAGGTTGAAAACGGCATAGAGTCGTCAAAAATCCTACACTGATGTTAGGAGAAGGGCGTTAGAGTTCGAAGTAGTTGATTAGGTATATTTGAAAGTTTCACCCATGAAAGGTGTTATGAGGTTTGGTAAGAAGGGGAAGCTTAGTTCCCGGTATATTGGACCTTATCGCATAGCCAAAAGGATTGGCAATGTAGCTTATGAGTTGGAACTACCACAGGAATTAGCAGTGGTTCATCCGGTATTTCACATCTCCATGTTGAAGAAGTGCATGGGCGATCCTTCATTGATCATACCAACTGAAAATATTGGGATCAAGGATAGCTTATCCTATGAGGAGATTCCTGTCCAGATTCTAGATCACCAAGTTCACAAGTTGAGAACAAAAGAGGTAGCATCTGTCAAAGTCCTTTGGAGGAACCAATTTGTTAAGGAAGCTACTTGGGAAGCTGAGGAGGATATGAAGAAGAGATATCCACATCTCTTTGAATCCGAAGAAAGTGTAGATCAAGGTACTAATTTTCTTCTTAGTGCTCTTTAATTTATGAATGAGCATGTTGTTGGTTTGCATTTGCTTGTTAGGTGTTTAAGTTTAATGTTGCACCCTAAGCCTAGTAAGAGTATTTTCATTCGAGGACGAACGTACCCAAGGGTGAGATATTGTAACATCTCGCAACTAGAAAGAACTAGAAAGAAGTTTAAAATCTGGAAATAGTCATTTTTGGAAAGTATAAGGAAATCTGGAAACTTTTAAGTAAGTTAAAGTGAGTTTTTGGTCAACTTCAATTGACCATAACTCTTTGCTCAGGATGATTTAGTTGTAGTTACAGATATAGTTGGAAATCTCTTGGAATGATCTTTCCAACGCCGCCAAGTTTACACGATTCCGAGTCAGAATGAGTGAGTTATTTCCTTTGGAAGTTGGGCTGCTGGATTAAGGAAATGTCCAATACGGAATTTTAAGGGGTATTTTAGTCTTTGCATTACCCTATTATTTTATTACCTTTTTAGGAGTTTTATATGGGTCAAATAAGATTTTAGTCAGTTTTAGAATTTGGGATTTCACGCTAGGGCTAAGGAGAAAGGAGAAGAAGAAACAAGAATATTCAAGATCGTCGAAGTTTGGCTTGTGGAATTCGTCGGGGGTGATCCCTACAAGGTATGCAAGATCACATAGAGTTGGGTTAGTTCACCTACGCGCCAAGCATATTTAATTCAGCGATTTTCGTTCTTAAAGAGTTAGAATTTGATATTCTTGAGTTGTGTTCTTGAATTGTTTTCATTCTTAAACTTACATGGGATTGATGGGTTTTCTTGAGACGTTTTAGCAATTGTTTCGAGTTGGATTCTAGTGTTCATGCGTTGGGTATCTGAATCTAAGAAAGTATTGAGAAAAGGAATAGATTTAAAATGATTTAGGATCAGAAAACGAGTTGAAAAACTCGTCAGACGGGACGGCCAGGCGCATCGCGCCCCCATAGCGCCAGGAGGCTGGGGCGGCGCGCCTGCAGTGCGTCCAAAATGAGCCCCAGTAAAATGGGGCCTGGCGCAGCGCGCCAGGGACGCTCTTGGATCGGCGTTTTTCACCAGTTTTTCATCGTTTGGCCTATTTAAGTTATTCTAAAGTGTCCTAACACTTTTCATTGATTCTAACTACTCTAAATGACTTCTAAACAACTAGAAATCATCCATAAACATAAATCATAACCTTGAATCTATAAATTCAAATTCAAGGAAAGTCAAGAGCCAAGTCTAGGAAGTTCTCAGAGTCTTTCCAAGAAGTCTTTTGCAAATGCTTTTCACTTTGTTTTAAGAGTTAAGTTTTGAAGATGAGTAAAGAATAAGAGCAGCAGTTCATTTTCCTTAAAATGATATATGGGGACTAAGTATTCCTAAGATAAAATGTTTTCACATTTAAGATGAGAGGAAACCGAGATTTCCAAAAGAGCTTTGAATAGAAAAAGGGAACATTGATTCCAAGAGAGCTTTTTAAGCTAACTTTGAGCAATTATCTCAAACCAGAGAAGAAGTTGTTTTAAAAACATATGAGCTAAGTATATCTTGGGAGTAGTATTGAGCACCGATATGGGGACGCGAGTGAATATTAACTCAAGCCCCCATAAACCATGTAGCCATCATGGGCAGAAAAAGGATCATACTTTTCAGATGATTCCTTAGTGTTTTTTAGCATAGACTAGTGGATCCACTTAGTAGTTCAGGTTCTATACCGATGGCAAGGTATAGGACGGTCCTTGGCAACGTGAGGTATAACGTTGTTCCATCACTTAGGCTCATAGTGATGGTTGTCGGTTAGAGAAACTCCCAAAAAAGTTATTGTATTTTTATATACATCAGTTTATTGTATTTTTACATACATTACAGAATTATGTTGTATCCTTGTATATACACAGAGTTGACATCACGTTTTTAAACAGCTTTTCTTTATATTGCACTTGTTTTAAAATGCTTTATATTTAATTGAGTTCAGTTAAGTATTCATGAGTTGAGAAGTGCCAAAGTATGTGTTTCCTTCAGATTCCTTTTCAAGCCTATGTTTGTTAGCATTCCAACTCGCATACTCGTACATTCAATGTACTGATGCCAGTTGGCCTGTATCTTATTATGATGCAGACGCAGGTAACCAGGATCAGAATCCAGCGCCTCGTTGATCCAGCTTGAGCACTCAGAGTCTGTTGGTAAGCCTCCTTGTATTTCGGAGGACTCCTTTATTTGCTTTCTAGTCTTTCAGATGTTAGGGTGATCGGGGGTCCTGTCCCGACATCCCTCTTTGTTTTAGAGGCTTCATAGATAGTTAGTAGTCAGATGTCTTTACATTATTATTTCATATGTTGAGACTTGAGTTGCCATTTTTGGCCAAGTTGAATGTGGACTATTAAACATTCTGACTTATTTCACTAAACTTATTTGAGTAAGTTCACTTTGATTATAGTAAGCATGTTAGAGTCTTCCGTTGAGTCAGTATTCCAGGCCAAGGGCTCGCTTGAGACTAGCAATGGTTTTGGAGTGCCAGTCTCACCCAGGGTGTAGGCTCGGGGCGTGACAAATGAGTTGGATGATTCCAACGATGAAGTGGAGAATGCAAGCGAATGTGGTGAACCATCAGTGAATGAGAACTGTACGATTTTTCCTAAGTGTTATGGGACTGGTACTTTTAACATCTTTATATTATTTTTTTACATAAATGCTCCTCTTTTTAGTTGAATAATTGAAAATTACCCTTGTTTGTCACTGATTCACTATCTTTACCAGCACGACAAAAAGAAAAAAGCAAAGAGAAACAAAGACTGCGGCCAAGAACTCCTCTGGCAAGGCCAAGAACTCTAATTGAGAGGTTTCAAGTATCTAAGCTTAACTAAAACTTGAAACTTTAGAGCAGTGAACTAAATGTGATAAGTTTTGTTGAGAGGCTGAACCTGAACTTTCACATTACACTGTACAATGATTCTGATGTCAATAGAAAATAGAATGAACTTCTAGAATCTTTATTTTTTCATTTACTTTATATGATGTTCTGAGATTAATTTAAATAGAGAAACTTTGGTTAGTGAGGATTCATATAGATACAAATTACTTTATATGATGGTTGGGAACATATAAGGGTGGTGAAGTGTCTTTCAAAAGATATACATGTGTATTAATTACTACAATTCATTGTGGTAGATTTTTTTATGGCCGGAAGAAATATGGTCAGTGAGGATTCATATAGCTTGTGCCAGGTGAATATTTTTTGTTACATGCATGGAGGAGCAGTTGGAGCTATCGCAGAGAGGGTGTCAATTGCCAGTGCTAGAACTGTTGTTGAGAATGCCATATATTTCTATTGCTCCAAGCAATGTAAGTATTAAAGCTTTCATTTAAGTTAATTTTACCAACAATGTCACTGGATTTTATTGTATAGTAACCATTGGATAGGAGCAAGTGCACATCATAAAAGGAGATCTCATTCTTTCTCTAAAAATTTTTACACCTATCTTATACTAACTGCAGTGTTGTTTCTCTTAAAGATTGATTTTCCAGGAGTGTTTTAGCTTTTAATTAGTATCTTTTTTTATTTTTTCATTTACTTTATATAATGGCATGAGATAAATTTATGTGGAGAAACATAGTCAGTGAGGATTCATATAGCCGTATATATTTGTCCTTCATAATTCCTTGCCAAAAAAATTAATAATTTTAAAAGAATGTGAAGGGTGTATATTTGCTGCATTGGTGAAAGTGTAACTGACCTGTCTTCTGTTAATATGTCAAAAAAGTAGTTTTAGTACTGTAAGTAGTTTTCGTACTGTAAGTAGTTTTAGTACTAGTTAAAAATCAATATTGTATTCAGTCGGCTTAGAAAAAAAAAGTCATATCATTATTTACAATTTTTTGGTATGTATTATTTGACAAAAATTCTCTATTAAGTCCTAATTTATGCAGAAATGAGCTATTGAGGCAGTGCAAAAAGCTAACATGACTTTGTTTGGATACGAGCACATGTCATACTTGTTTGAGAACTACAAAGTGGTCGTTGGGCATATATTCTCAAAATACTAGGTCGTTGAGCATATATTCTCAAAATACTATCTCGTCATGTAATTACGTTGTGATTCCTTCAAAGTTTGTGAAAGTGGTATTTAAATTTGAATTGTGAAGTTAAACTTATATTCTTCAAGTTTGTGAAAGTGGTATTTAATAGTATTACTAATTGTATAGTCTCAAGCATTTTGAGTTGGTGTTGTCATATATGAGGAATAAACGACATGCTAATAATCATTCTAGCACATTCAATATACCTAAATCCGTTCATTATTAGTAAGTATTTCGCCACCCCAATATAAAGCAACCATTACATTATGTTCAAGATTCGCCATCTTTATCCTACACATAAAAATAAGACATTTTTTTTATAATTAATAAATAAGAAAAATAAATGTAGAGCTATAGTAAGAACTTAACATAATACTATATATTAACTTGACATATTTAATTCATACCTAATGAAGTTTTGTGAATATTATTTTAACAATGGACCACACAAGTGAAATTTTTGCTGAATATTGTTGGAATATGCAGAACATTCTTCCAACAAGATTTATTTTATAATTACATGTTGTTAGTTTGGACAATGGGGAATATAACTTTAACCGAGTGTTGTAATTGATAATCACGTTTTTAAGGTACAACGTTACTGAGAGTAACATTTTATAGATATATTTGCAAGATTCGATGGTCCGTGATTAGATCCTAAAGAAACGTTACTATGAGCAATGTTTTAGGAGTAAAACATGACTATTTATAAAACGTTACTCTGAGTAACGTTTTAGGTGTAAAACATTACTGTGAGTAACATTTATCAACCTAACGCCGTCAGCACAAAACTGAATTTTTAAAAAATAAAATATGCCCTAAAACGTTACTGTGGAATACGTTTATACTAGTTTTGTAAAATTTTAGAAAAATGTATTATTTTGGTAAATTGCTTTATATAATGGCTTAATTTGGTCAAAACTTCGTAAAGTTTTTGTCTAACTTGGGTCCTGGTATTATCAATTATAATAATAATTACTTCATGATTTTGTGTTATTGGATAAATAGAATTTGGACAATGCAAAAGTATAGCATATAGGCATATTGATGAAAGACATTGTTTTATAAAATATTTATAAGATTAGCAATTTTTATGCAATTAGTAACAATGATCTTACTATTTATTTAGACAATGCTATCAACCTATTAAGAACTAAGTAAGTTCATCTTTTCTTGAAATTTTCTTATTAGATGTGCTCATCATATTTATAAATTATAACGTAGTTATACAGGATGACCAAGAAATATTAATCTCTATTCTTGGTAAAATACATTTTGTTATTCTAACACCAAA
Organism: Solanum lignicaule; assembly: GCA_029582545.1. Taxonomy (NCBI): domain Eukaryota; kingdom Viridiplantae; phylum Streptophyta; class Magnoliopsida; order Solanales; family Solanaceae; genus Solanum; species Solanum lignicaule. Next base: position 17,613 of record JAJOOF010006235.1, read on the forward strand.
TTCTTGCCTCTGGAAAATTATAGACAAGAAAGATAGCAATCTTAAGACTATCTGAAATACAAAGACTTAGTCCTCCAATTCTTCTTCTCACAATTGTCAACTCAAAGGCTTCGTTTGTTCTTGAATTGATGGACTAACTTATTTATTGAATATGACCATGAATCACGAATCTGGAGCTAAACACCGAGGTATGAAAATGTGTGAATCACTACATCTACCATAGATGAAGACTTCTTGATTTGCGAAAAACTTATGGATCACCACCGGAGAAGGTTTCTTGATATGTAGAGGATTTGTACATCACCACTGGAGAAGAAAACAAACACATCAAGAATTCAAATTGGATCAAATTTTGAAAAAACAAAAACCATATCACGTATTTGAACCAACATCAAAATAAAATGGACTTGGAACAATGATAAAGTTGTCTCAGTATAATTTATAAGTTGTCTACATCACATCTCTTGAGATGCGAACCTTCGCCGAACCTGCTTATAACATGGGACCGAACTGCCTTTTTACCACCTCATCAGCATAATAACCTTATTAGAGGCTAAAGCTTGTGAAAAATTAAAGTTGATTTTTTGGAGGTACAAAAAATATCTTAGATATTTAGTAGAACTTTCTAGAATTTTGTAGAGTGCAAAAAATATCTTAGATATTTAGTAGAACTTTCTAGAATTTTGTAGAGTAATATCTTTGATATTTGTACTTAAGAAAAATCTAGATGGTCTAGAATATTAGATACTTGAGGAAGATATTTGTAGAAGAGGTTAGAACAATCTAGATTCTTAGTTTCTAGAATCATCCCTACACAACTATAAATAGGGGTGGCATTAGGCATTTGTATGTAACTCAAGAACAACCCAAATCAAATAGTCTTCTTCTATATCAAAGTTTTATTATTCAAAATATTCCTTCTCCTTTCTAGCTTCCTCTTCCTTAGTTGAATCTTTCAATCTTAGTTAACGATCTTGGGCTAAAAGAAGGTTTCTCGAATTATACTTTTCTTTTGCTATTCTCTACATGGTATCAGAGCCTTCAACTTCCCATACATCTTTCTCAATACTTTCTCCATAAAGGTCATCATCAACATATATAGCTCCGGGCACTACATGTTCAGAATTTACCTCCTAGATTTCTTCAATAGAAGCTAACGTATCACCAGTATAAACATCTTCAAGAGTTTCTTGCTTCATATCAATGACATTAGTGTCTTGCTTCTCCACGTGGTCGACTGCATTATATTATGAATCATCGAGCCAATCTCTTTCAAGGTTGATAGAAACCATAGCATCTATTGCTCGAGCCTTAGCTACTAAACACTTTCTCCACTCTTCTTCTTCTTCAGCAACCTTTTGAGCCATATTACTCTCCTTGGCTCGACAATATCTTTTTATGTGTCCTACATTACCACATCGATAGCATCTGAGAGGCTTCTTACCATAATAGTTAGAAGGCTCTTCCTTCTTTCCAGACGAGCTTGAATCACCTGAGGGTCAAGAGTGTGACATATCTCTTGATTTTCCTTTGAAATTTCTCTTGTCGGCTACAAGAGCATCTCTTTCTCCATCTTTGACAAACACACTAGCAACCTGCTTGACTAGTAATTCCTGTGACAACAACAAATTTTCAAATTCCTCCAAGGATGGCTGTTGAGCCCATCCTTGAATCGACGTCACAAATGGAATATATTCAGGTTTTAACCCACGAATAACTATTCTTCTCATTCGTGCTTCAGAAATAGCCTCCTCCAAATTCAATAAATATATCTCAGAATATAAGTTCTTAATCTTTAAAAAATACTCGGAGATAGAAAGATTACCTTGAGTAGTGTTAGCCAATTCGTTCTCTAATATCTGCAGTCGGGCTTCATTCTTCTTGTTGAACAAGCGATCGAAGGTCCTTCATATTTCATGAGCTAATTTACACTTTATAATATGATCAAATAAACCGGAGGAGATTGCCCTCTTCAAAATGAACTCCGCCTTCGCATTAATCTGCTTCCACTTCTTATACGCACTATTATTTTTCGGTTCGTCAGTAGGATGACTTGTGTCATTCCCATTAACAACATCCCACAAATCCTCTCCCACAAGGTATGATTCCATACATGTCTTTCATACCTTGTAATTGGATTGATTCAATAATTCCATCCCCGATCCATTAACACGACTGCTAAAATCCATATAGACAAACCAGTTGAATCTACCACTAAACCGATCTTGAAATAAAAACCAGAAGTCAACAAATGACTATGGCTCTAATACCATGTAGAGAATAGCAAAAGAAAAGTATAATTCGGGAAACCTTCTGCTAGCCCAAGATCGTTAACTAAGTTGGAAGATTCAGCTAAGGAAGAGGAAACTAGAAAGAAGAAGGAATATTTTGAATAAGAAAACTTTGATATAGAAGAAAACTACTTGATTTGGGTTGTTCTTGAGTTACATACAAATGCCTAATGCCACCCCTATTTATAGTTGTGTAGGGATGATTCTAGATACTAAGAATCTAGATTGTTCTAACCTCTTCTACAAATATCTTCCTCAAGTATCTAATATTCTAGACTAGCTAGATTTTCTTAAGTACTAATATCAAAGATATTACTCTACAAAATTCTAGAAAGTTCTACTAAATATCTAAGATATTTTTTGTACCTCCAAAAAATCAACTTTATTTTTTCACACTCCCCCTTAAAGTGATATTTTTATAACTACCCCACATTGTTATGGAAGAGCTCAAACAAAGATTTGAGCCACACCTTGATGAAGATCTCAGCAATTTCTTCTGGACTCCTCTTGCTTTATCAAATGATAAAGATTTTCCGTTATTGAATGAGCCATGTGAATTATCTCATTCCTGAGTTCCTAGACTCCCCCTTTCTCTTAGCTTTCCTGCAGTTGTACTATCTGGAGATACATCTATGATGGACAAGTTTGGAACTCCGATGCTCAAAATTTTAGAACACGCTTCTTCCGATGCAACTCCATAATATTGAGAGATTTCATTAGTATTAGCCTCTTCATCTGAGTCGGTGATGATATTATCATCTATTTCTTGTGAAGCCTCGCAACCATAGTAGGATACACCATCAATTTAAGAAAAATCTAGTCTAGAATATTAGATACTTGAGGAAGATATTTATAGAAGAGGTTAGAAATATCTAGATTCTTAGTATCTAGAATCATCCCTACACAACTATAAATAGGGGTGGCATTAGGCATTTGTATGTAACTCAAGAACAACCCAAATCAAATAGTCTTCTTCTATATCAAAGTTTTCTTATTCAAAATATTCATTCTCCTTTCTAGCTTCCTCTTCCTTATAAGTTGAATATTCCGATCTTGGGCTAGTAGAAGGTTTCCCGAATTATACTTTTGTTCTGTTATCCTCTACAAAGCTAACACTGAAGAGGAAATGATAGAAACCTAGCTAAGTTGGATCTGGAATATTGGTCATAACATGCTTAAACAATTTACATGTGGCTAGTTTGTCACAATAGACCACAAATACATAAAACGGAGTTATTAATTACCACTCCAACACAGAACACAGGCTAAGAATTGCAGTTGAAATGAAATTATAGTCAAAATAGACTTCAAAGAAGTACTATAGAAATGATCAGTATGGAAATAACTAATACTCATACTGAATTACACGTGCTACTGCAAAGGCTTACATTAGCTTTTCCTCATGGATTATATCCTCTTAAATTAGAAACGGACTTGATTCAGGCAACACAAATGCAAATTTATGAATAGGACATCAGTTTGACATTGAACCACCTGGGAATGGAACCAGCCTGCATTGATACCCATCCACTACTCCGTTTTGCAGAACCACCTGCAAATGTAGTGGATTACCTATGATACTGATAGAATAGAAACATATTGTTATCTCTTGTATTCAGGTTAGTCAAAAATACAAAAATAGAAAAAAGATGAAATAGACAGAAGATTTTTAATCTGAGTCTACACAAACCACTGTGTTTCCTTAAGAAATTTAATCCCCTCATTGTACCTGAGGTTGTAGATTAATTCCTCCCAAGATAAAACGGATTAACATGTTAGAGAAGTAGGGGTACCTCAAACTTCAATAACTTCAGCGAACGCAAGAATAGCAACAAGAGCACACACAGACTCAATCGATCAACAATTTCGTTTATGTAAGAAAATATATGCAGAGAGGAAAAAATTTCAGTGTTTGAAAAATGGAAAAAGACCTCTTATTTATAGCCATTTGTAGCAAGGAATGCGTCTGTTCAGACAAATCTGTTTAGACCCATTTTTTCCAGAACGTTGTGTCTTTTGGGAAAAGAAATGACTTTTCGGAAGGAACAGGTTCCTTTACCGTTACACGCGAATTTCAAATAAATTCTGTTGCGCCAAATTAATTATGTTATTTAACTAACATTCTGAATTAATTTATAATAGAAAGGAAATGAATTAACAAGATTGATTAAATAAATTTTGTCCAAAAATATTATCAATCAAATCATTTGCCAAATCCAAATCCAAATCCAAATGCGAAGCCAAAGCCAAAGCCGAGGCCGAGCGAGCGACACCGATGGCGCGAGGGGGGACCTTCTTCTTAACCATTTAAGAACTAAAAGAAGTGTTTCCTAATATAAGGACAACAATTTCCTTTCTTCTACAAATATGGTAAAAATGACTTTTCATTTGCACTTTGCAATGACTTTTCATTTTCCCTCCAAAACTGGTTCCCCCACTTTTCCATTTTCTCTTCTTATTTCTCATTCACACCTTGCTAAACCCAACAATCCTCCACATGAATGGGGAATGGCTTTAGTTAAAACATATGCATGAAAAACTTGTGTCTCTTGTAAGTAAGGGTTAATCGCATCTGGATAAGTAGGTTTCCCTTTAAACTTTTCGTAGTGAACATATATCGAATATACTCGATCAATCGGTAGATTTGATATCTTTGAACTGTCGAGCTTTGGTGTATACCTAGACAACATAAGTCACACAATCAACCTTTGAACTATTTTTGGTTCTCATTGTTTTGTTCGTTTCAGCCATGAACACATCTCGGTTAATAAGTGCTTAGAGAACTGGACTTACCGAATTCTCCTTGAACCGGCTTACACTTCACACTTACATAGGTGGTTTCTAAATGTGTTATCCCGTAGGTACACTATTTGATATACCATGTATCAAACTTAGAAACCATTAAAAAGTCCTTATGCCTTTATCCTGGTTACTGAACATTATCTCATCATGAGAATGGACATTAAATAATTTTTGACAATGTTGAACCGTCATCTATGACTTTGTTTTATCTCCTTGAACCTAGATCTTAGGATCTCCAGTCTTCTAGGTAGAGTTACCGCCATGATGACTTGTTCTCGGCCATAGTCCTATTCCCGTTGATGATCTCTCAACTCCCTCTCTAGTTAGGCCTTTTGTAAGTGGATCCAATTCATTATCATTTGACTTTACATAGTCAATTGTGATAATTCCACTAGAGAGTAGTTGTCTAACAGAATTATGTCTTCATCTTATGTGACGAGACTTCCCGTTATACATAACGCTTCCAGCCCTTCCTATTGCAGCTTGACTATCGCAGTGTATGCATATAGGGGCCATTGGTTTGGGACAAAACGGAATATCTTCTAAGAAATTTCGGAGCCATTCAGCTTCTTCACCTGCCTTGTCTAAGGCGATGAATTCAGACTCTATTGTAGAGCGAGCTATACATGTTTGTTTGGATGATTTCCAAGATATTGTTCCTCCACCATTAGTGAAAACATATCCACTCGTGGATTTCGTTTCTGTTGACCCAGTAATCCAATTTGCATCACTATATCCTTCAAGAACTGTTGGATATTTGTTGTAATGCAAAGCATAGTTTTGAGTGTCTTCTAAGTACCCCAAAACTCTCTTCATTGCCAACCAATGATTTTGATTGGGATTATTTGTGTATCGACTCAGTTTACTTATAGCACAGGCTATGTCTGGTCATGTACAATTCATGACATATATCAAACTTCCCAATACTCTGGCATAATCCAATTGAGACTGACTTTCACCTTTATTCTTAGCAAGATTAAGGTTCACATCAATTGGGATCTTTGCCTTTTTGAAATTCAAATACTTGAACTTTTCAAGTACCTTTTGAATATAATGAGATTGAGACAATGCTAGACCGTTAGGAGTTTTGTGAATCTTTATACTCAATATCAAATCGGCTACTCCTAGATCTTTCATATCAAACTTACTAGCAAGCATACGCTTAGTAGCTTTTACATTGGCAATGTCCTTGCTCATTATCAGCATGTCATCCACATATAGGCATACAATGACTTCCTGATCCGGAGTGTCTTTAATGTAAACACATTTATCACACTCATTGATCTTAAATCCATTTGACAACATGGTTTGATCAAACTTTGCATGCCATTGTTTCGGTGCTTGTTTTAGTCCATAAAATGACTTAACAAGTTTGCATACTTTCTTTTCTTTATCGGAAACTACAAAGCCCTCAGGCTGTTCCATGTAAATCTCTTCCTCCAGCTCTCCATTTAAGAAGGCAATTTTCACATCCATTTGATGGATTTCAAGACCGTACACTGCAGCTAGGGCAATTAACATCCGAATTGATGTAATCCTAGTCACTGGCGAGTATGTGTCAAAATAATCAAGACCTTTTTTCTGTCTAAAGCCTTTGACAAAAAGTCTTGCTTTATATTTGTCAATAGTTCCATCATCTTTCATCTTCTTTTTGAAGATCCATTTTGAACCCAAGGGTTTGTTCCCTGAAGGAAGATCAACCAACTCCCAGGTATGATTGCTTAAGATTGATTCAATCTCACAATTGACAGCCTCCTTCCAAGAGGTTGAGTCGCTAGACAACATCGTTTCCATGAATGTTTGAGGCTCATTTTCAAGAAGGAATGTTACAAAATCATATCCAAATGAAGTAGCTGTCCTTTGACGTTTACTGCGCCTTGGACTCTCTTTATTGGTTTCATTCTCTTTTGGTTCTTCTCGAGGTTGTTTAGACCCCCTACTAGATGACTCAAGTCTAGTTTTATACAGATAGATATGTTCAAAAATTTCAGCATTATCTGATTCCATTATCGTATTATCATGAATATCCGGATGTTCGGACTTATGAACCAAAAATCGACATGCCTTACTATCTGTGGCATATCCAATGAATACACAATCCACAGTCTTAGGCCCTATTTTCACCCTCTTAGGTATAGGAACCTGAACTTTGGCTAGACACCCCCACACTTTGAAATATTTCAAGTTGGGTTTTCTACCTTTTCATTTCTCATATGGAATAACATGTGTCTTCGTGTGAGGCACTCTATTGAGTATTCGATTTGCTGTAAGGATAGCTTCCCCCCACAAGTTTTGTGGTAAACCTGAACTTATAAGTAAGACATTCATCATTTCCTTTAAAGTTCAATCTTTCCTTTCCGCAATTCCATTAGATTGAGGAGAGTAAGGAGCAGTAGTTTGATGGATTATTTCATTTTCCAAACATATTTCTGCAAATGAAGATTCATATTCTCCACCTCTATCACTTCTGATCATTTTGATTTTTCTATCCAACTGATTTTCAACTTCAGTTTTATATTGCCTAAATGCATCTATTGCTTCATCCTTACCATTTAGCAAATAGACATAACAATATCTAGTGCAATTGTCAATAAAAGTTATGAAATACTTTTTCCCACCACGTGATGGTGTTGACTTCATGTCACAAATGTCAGTGTGAATCAGTTCTAAGGGATATGAATTCCTTACAACAGATTTATAAGAATGCTTAGCATACTTAGATTCAACGCAAACTTGACATTTTGATTTATTGCACTCAAATTTAGGCAAAACATTTAAGTTAATCAGTTTTTGCAAGGTTTTGTTATTAACGTGTCCCAAACGTTCATGCCATAAACATTTAGACTCAAGCACGTAAGAAGAAGCAAAATCTTTATTCATAGCAACTGCAATTACATTGAGTTTAAAGAGGCCTTCAGTGAGGTAACCTTTTCCTACGTATATTTCATTCTTACTCACTACAACTTTATCAGAAACAAATACACATTTGAATCTGTTCTTAGTCAGAACTGGTATAGAAACTAAGTTTTTTCGCAATTCCGGAACATACGAGACCCTGTTCAAAGTCACCACCTTGCCCGATGTCATCTTTAAGAGGACCTTGCCAGTTCCTTCAACCTTTGCAACAGCGGAGTTTGCCATAAACAACTTCTCGTCTGTAGGTGCTGGAGTATATGATGAAAATAATTCTTTGTTGGCACAAACATGGCATAAGGCACCAGAATCTATCCACCATTCTCTTGGATTTCCAACCAAGTTGCATTCTGAAAGCATTGCACAAAGATCGTCCATCTCTCCTTTGGATTCAGCCAAATTTGCTTGATCCTTCTTCTTGTCCTTCTTCGGACCCCGACATTCAGTAGCCCTATGACCACGTTTGCCACAATTGAAGCAGCTTCTATTGAATTTCTTCTTAGGAGGATTGCTCTTTGGACCAGATGTTTTCTTTTTTTTCTTTGATTTTGTGTGATCTTCTTCAACTATATTTACTCCAGATATTGCTGAATTACCACGTGACCTCTTTTCTACAGCCTTGTTATCCTCTTCGATTCTCAGCCTTACCATGAGATCTTCAACAGTCATCTCCTTGCGTTTATGTTTCAAGTAGTTTTTGAAGTCCTTCCACAATGGAGGTAACTTCTCAATAATGGCAGCCACTTGAAATGCATCATTCACAACCAATCCTACATCAAAGATTATGTGAGTATTAAGAATAGATTTAATATTTCCAACATAGGTATTAAATAAATGTGTACCTTCAGCAAGCAGATCATGGATTATGACCTGCAATTCTTGAACTTGGGTGACGACGGTCTTACTGTCTATCATCTTATAGTCCAGAAACTTTGCCACAATGAACTTCTTCATTCCGGCATCCTCTGTTTTGTACTTCTTTTCTAAAACATCCCAGAGTTCTTTTGAGGTTTTGACATTACGGTACACATTGTACAGATCATCTTGCAAGCCACTCAGAATATAATTTTTACACAAAAAATCTGAATGTGTCCATGCTTCTGTTCCCAAGAATCATTCTTCAGGCGGAGTTTCATCTGACATAACAGGAACGTTCTCATTAATGAACCTCTGCAGACTCAACGTAGTCAAATAGAAGAACATCTTCTGCTACCATCTCTTGAAGTCGACTCCAGAAAACTTTGCAGGTTTCTCCGCCGGTGCTAGGGCAGCAGTTGAATGATTGTGTGCAACCGATGTTATTGCAGCACTTACTGTTACAGCATTTACTTGACTTGAAATAGTCATTTTTCTGTCACAAATGGCAGACAATTTCAGTATGTGAAATACTAACAGTAAAGACTAAATCCTTACACAGACTATTTCTGATTTAACGATAAAAATTTTATGTTCTTTAAATCGTTAATCGAATGAATTTTAAAATTTCAAACAAAGTAGAAAACCATAAAGGTTTTAATCTCCAGAAACCTCAAATACAGAAACTATTAAATTTCTTAAGATTGTTATCTCATGTATTCAAGTTAGTCAAAAATACAGAAACAGAAAAAAGATGAAATAGACAAGATGCTTTTAATCTGAGTCCACAGAAACCACTGTGTTTCCTTAAGAAATTTAATCCCCTCACTGTACCCGAGGTTGTAGATTAATTTCTCCCAAGATAAAACGGATTACCCTGTTAGAGAAGTAGCAGTACCTCAAACTTCAATAACTTCAGCGAATGCAAGAACAGCAACAAGAGCACACAGACTCAATCAATCGACAATTTTGTTTATATAAGAAAATATATGCAAAGAGGAAAAAATATCAGTGTTTGAAAAATGGAAAAGACCTCTTATTTATAGCCATTTGTAGCAAGGAACGCGTATGTACAGACAAATCTGTTTAGACCTGTTTTTTCCAGAACGTTGTGTCTTTTGGGAAAAGTAACGACTTTTCGAAAGGAATAGAATCAATCACATCATTTGCCAAATCCAAATCCAAAGCCGAGGACGAGCAAGCGACGACGGCGGCGCGAGGGGGGACCTTCTTCTTAACCCTTTAAGAACTAAATGAAGTGTTTCCTAATATAAGGACAACAATTTCCTTTCTTCTACCAATATGGTAAAAATGACTTTTCATTTGCACTTTGCATGACTTTTCATTTTCCCTCCAAAATTGGTTCCCCCACTTTTCCATTTTCTCTTCTTATTTCTCATTCACACCTTGCTAAACCCAACACCTACTTCCCAATGAAAATAAAATATAATGAATGGTCAATCATAATAATTTAGAAAACCTTAGCTCCACACCAGCATCAAGGTAATGACCAAGTTTTATCATCCTCCACTCCAGATATATAGAAGTCCATAGACATTCTGGCTAGTCGTAGGGAGACATTTCGTCAGGAAAATCTTCAGAATTATCACCAAACAAGAATTCATACCAGCCCGTTGAATTCCAGCCATAAATGGTACAATTTTGTTGAATATCAAAGTCATGATGACAGAGGAAGTAGGAGCCCTGAACCTGATATGCAGAGATATCCACCCCATTCATGAGATGGTGTGCAGGAGGAGATGATGTATTGCATCTCAAATTGTTCTCATTTTGCTTATACACAATGTGGACGCCAAATTCCTTCAACCGAGCACCAGCAAATAGAGTTACTGAAATGCTCATAGAGCCTCCAGTATCCAAGTGATCTCCTATTTCCCAATGGCATAACCATGTGATATCTTCACCATTATCTAGAAGACCCTTAAATGTTGGACTGTATGTCCATCTCAGATCATTGGTCTTATTTGCCACTCTAACATGAAACTCATTCCAAAATTTATTTCTTCTTGTACAATAGGATGTTCTGGCATTCTCATAGATAACATATAAGTTCAAACCCTGAATGTCATGATTAGGCACATCAAAACTGATTGAGGAAGACCCCGTAGAATTGTAGCTTAACCAGTCTGGAAGCTCACTTCCATGAAAAGAAGTGCTGAATATACCAAATTCAGAGAGGCCCTGCATATTAAACACAAATATATATACATCATGTGGAGACGAAAGGAGATTATGTTTTATCCAACCAAATTTTGGTATCTTACTTCCTCTATAAGTGTGACGGATGCAAGAAACTCATATTTCTTAACCAAATATGAAATATAAATAGGACTTGTAGGAGATGGAGCAAACCTATATAGGACCTTTCCATCTTGTAAGAGTCAGACTGTTGTGGAGATCCACTTTCATGTCACTCAAGTTGGGTAATCCCAGAACACTGATTAAATCAGCATCAATGAAGAAATACATTTTAGCTGGAACATTTCCTGAACCTCAATAAGTTTATTGCAAGATAATCCAAGAAAATTCAATGTTGTCAATAAATTTTCGTAAATTGTGTATCCGTTGGAATGACCTGCATTGCCAAGTACTCAAGATTTTCACACTGGCTGGGATCTCTGGAAGATATTCAAGTTGTTCACAATTTTCTAACTCAAGTTTCCTGAGATTGGTAAGCCTCTTGATGCTTTCTGGTAGACTGTGAATTGGATTCTTACTTAAAAACAAGTTCTGCAGCATGGAGAAATCACCAAGCTCCTCTGGAATCAAATCACTTCATAGACCACATCCAATGAGACTTAAGGTTACTAATGTATGAGATACTGTAGTTAACAAGATTCCAGGAGGTTTTCTTGGGCTTGAGACTGAAGAGCAAATCAACAAATGCTTCTTACTTACGGAAGTAGAAACTTGATTGTTAGCAGTTCCACCGGCATCAAGCTCTAGCAATGACTGCATCTTATTCAGCTCTAATGAAGACCTTACAAGTTTTGAGCAACCATACAGAATTATCTTCTCGAGGGAATGAAGATTACTAATACATCTGCTTCCTTAGACTTTGGCAGCCTCTTACGTTCAAAATGAGGAGTCTCTTTAGTCCCCCAATCGATTTATCAATCTCAGTCAACCTAGTGCAGTACTTGAGAATTATCCTCTCAAGATTTGGGAGCTTTGAAAAGTCAGGGGTGCAAGACAGACCTTCTGAATGACTGAGATTCAGAATCTTCAACGCACTGAGAACCTGTAAGAGAAACAAATAAAAATCAGTATTTGACTCATCTATCAATCTTTAAACAATCAACCACTCAAAGGAGTTAGAGAAAAAGGGAAAACAATTCATAAGAATGTTGAGTCTTAGACATGGTAGTGACTAAATAATTACAATAGTTTGTTGCTCAAAGAAACTACAAACTCTCTATATAAAGGACTTGTGCAAGGAACACATTTTCAAGGCAGAGAGAATACACATTGTGTAAACTAGAACATTCTGGTCAAATTGACAATCCAGAGAAACAAAAAAACAATGTCCATTATTATCTCCTAAAAGCAGACATTCCATAAATTTAATATCATGCAGACTTCACTTCAGAAACTAGATGTTCAGTCAGGTAGGCGGGATTATTAATACAATATAACAACTTCTGCTTGTTGAGTATAATAAGTTTCGCTATATATGGAGTTTGTGCCATATTTACCTTGTTTCCTTGGAAGAGATGATGCAATCTACTATGGCGCATTTCCAGGGCCACCACTTTCTCCAAAGGTAAGCCATCAGGTAAACATTTATATGGGAATTTGTGCCAGCACAACCACCTCAACGACCTCGGGAATTCCTTATAATTTCCTTTAACTGCTAAATTGTCAAGTTGCAGCAGTTTTAATTTGCGCATACCAGAAAAGGCATCAGTATTGATGCTGTTCACCTTCTTTGATTCAGAGTTTTTATTCTTAGAACGATAAAGGAGAACTTTACGAGGCTGTGGTTGCCGTGGTGGATCATTTTGGCGTGACAATCTTATTTTCCTCATTATATTGGCACATTCCTGCAAGTACTCCTGTGTTGTTGGATGATGGAAGTTCCTTGGTGGCTTATCTTTCTCTGCACAAGACCTAAGGTTCAGGCCTTGAATTATATCTGAACCCTGATGAAAACATAAACTGATCAATTGATTTGTGAAACAACATATATAAAACTAGATTTGCAAAAGTAAATGAAGATGAACAATCTTACATTTTTTTCTTTCAAAACTTTAAATGAGTCCTTGTAATGCCACAATCTACTCCGTCTTTCAGGATGCTTAGGTGATTCTTGACGTATAATTTCTCGTCCCATATCTCTAACTAATGGATGCATCATCAGTCTACCATATTCATCAATTTTTAACAAGAATATATCTTGGAGATTCTGAATCCCAACCATTGAATAATATCCACATGCATCAAGTATAGTGACAACGTAGTCTACATTCTTTCCAAGAAAGAAGCAGGCAATGTCAAGGAATAGGCTTTTGTCATGATCATCTTGTATAAAGGAGAAACTAATCTGCAATTTCTTGGATACTTGATTATTAGGAATTACCTCTAGTTTCTTCAATGTACTTTCCCATACATCTAGACTTTTACCAGAGAGAGAAGAACCCAAAACTTGTAAAGCTAGAGGACATCCAATACAGTATTCTATAATCCTTCTCAAGAACTTGGTGTAATTCTCGACTGGATGGCCCTATCCGAATGCATGCCAACTAAATAGTTCAACGGATTCATCTTTGTTCAGTTTCTGAACATCATCAATCAATTCAATTTCACAAGCCCTCAGTAACTCTATCTGCCTAGTTGCCACTATAATTTTACTACCTGAATAAAAGCAATCTCGCATTCCAACGATAGCAGCTAACTGGTCCACTTCATCAATATCATCCAGCACAACGAGAACCCTCTTACCATAAACAGCACTTTTGATCTGATTGATTCCATCTTCAACACTCTGAATGTCAATCTTCCTCCCATCAAGAATATCAGAAAGAAATTGTTTCTGCAGATAAATTAGTCCATTGGTAGACTCAGAAAAATCTCTAACATTGTAGAGGAAGCTGCTTCTTTCAAAACTTTCAAAGTTAGAGTTAAATGAATATTTGGCGATTATTGTCTTCCCTATACCACCCATACCACAAATGCCCCAAATACCAACATCATCTGTTTTATGTTGCAACCACAAGCAAATATCGTTAACCCGAAAATGTATACCAATTAGGTAAGGAGCAACACTGAGGATTGAACGGTTTTACTTTATTTTCAGTAACTTTCACAAGTTTCTCTATAAATCTCAACTCATCAGTCCTACAATAAAGATCAAAGTGGAACAAACAAAAACAGAAATGCTGGTTAGTCATATGTGTTACGGTTGACAAACAGATTAACTATGCCTGATATTTATGAACTTCTATGCCTGATATTAATTTGGCTACTCTGACAATGAGTATTTACTCTTAGGTTTTGTATGTCTGTTTTCACTTAAGTGAGTAACGTTTTCGGTTATTGCACTATTTTGTTGAAGCAAGCATTGTGTATCCATTGTTTGATGTTAGGCATGGCAAGCCTAATAATGGAAGTTCAATTGACAGCCATCTACAAGGAAAATTCAGCCATCTAAAGTTTTAACAAGAGATCATAGTTTTGTTCAAAAGCAAAAGTCAAAGTCCCACTCCCGGTAAGCTTCTACTTTTTATTTGATTCGTCCAGAAGACGTATCCATTGTTTCCATATGCTCGGTTCTTATACGTTGTTCATCATTTGGTACCAACATGCGTAAGAGAGATGAGAAACATACAAAAGAGAAAGAGAAGATGAATGAAATTACTCTTGATCTGAATTCTGTAAAACCATGCCATTCCCTTGATCAGCCACTTCCCTGAGTGCTGCCCTCCACCGTTTGATCTTCTCGATCCACTCCTCTTTACCTTCATCAGATTGTTCCATTATTTGTTGTTCACAACTAGAAAATGCAGTAGCAAATCCCCCCATTTGCTTTCCAACATTGAGCAGATCCACATAGTAGAAAACTGGCAATATAGCAGATCCTCTTTTCCTCTTGTTTTCAAAAATCATGACAAGCTCATCAAGGCACCAACTAGACGTTGCATAATTTTTTGACAAGACGATAATTGAACTGAGCTATGAATTGCTTTATCTAATTCATATTTAATATCTTCCCCTCTTTCAATTTCATTATCATCTCTGAATGTTCGATATCCCTCATCCACCAAAGCTTTGTAAAGCTGATCAGTGAAAGTCTTACGAGTATCCTCCCCTCTAAAACTCATGAACACATCGTACATACATCGGGACCTGAAATTTGAGGCTTCCTCAACTCTCAAAGCTTCCATCTTGAGATCACTCTTGCTGAAAAAAGATTCTCTTCTGTAAATATGAAAGTTAATTTCATTGAGCACTAGTCCAAAAAGTTCATTTGGCCTACTCAAGTTATTGGAATGCAACATATTAAAATCTAAAAGTTAGGAATAAAATATTGATAGGGGTCCCCAGAAGTCCAACAAAATAAGTAGCAAATTGACTTCAAGTCTACAATAAAGGATTAAACTAATGTGAATTATGCAATACATCATAGAAAGCAAATGAATTTAGAAAGAAAAAAGATTAAGTAGGCATGTACAACAACTGTCTTCAAAACAACGCGATCATGACTTTCTTCTTTAAGGCATACAGATTTGAGTCCAAACTTAACAAAAATGATTGTTGTGTAGTGTGTTGAATGAATCTTGCAAGAGAATAAAACCTTCTCTTTTTGTGTGTATTCCTCAAACATTGAAGACAGATTTATATAGAGAAATTGTTTGTTTCATTAATATATAATCCATGAAATGTGAGTTTTTCATTGCTAGCTACAAGCTCATGTTAACATTTACATGGTATTTTGTTCTGAAAATGGTGGAGATAAATGAATTGTTCTTTGGACAAGTACACTCCCAAACTATTACTCACTCCATCCCAATTTATGTGACACATTTCGGATATTGAGATTCAAACAAGTTTATTTTTTATCGTAAATTTTTCATATATCTTTTAAATATTTTGGTTTGTCAATTATTATGGCTTATAGTACTTTTTACGTAGTTTATGGATATATATATTTCATTTCAAAAAAATGGAAGATTTCATGTGCACATTTATGGTCAAACTTAAACTGATTGACTCTCGAAAAACGAAATGTGCCACATTGGGACGGAGGGAGTACAACGTGCTTCACAGCTTTCATCCAAAAAAAAATTTGGTATTTTTAAACGGGTAATTGAAACATGTCAAAAGTATAGTATATATTTCCACAAGTCATGCCAAGTGTAAACGACTACATTTCGTTCTTGAATAATAATAATCAAGTAAAGAGAAATAGCGACAAGTAATAATATTTTATTTCAATAATCCTTTCATTCTTCTCCATGATCGTCAATTCAAGAGCTAGCAGATTGGGTTATAATTCACATTTTAACCCAATCCATTTCAATTCAAGTAGTTTTTGGGCGGATCAATAACATGCTTAACTAAATCTATTTTGACCCATTCAAATTCAGTTCAATTTGTTTGTTTGTCAATTCTAAATGATATCTCTCTTAGAGCTAGGCTAAGGGTGAATGATTTTTTCGGATTCTCGACAGTTCCACAATTACACCCTTATATGTGTCCACATTTGCTTATTTAAGGAGTAAAAGAGTTCAATCCACGCTAAATACTTCTCTCTCTTTCTTTCTATACCCGTTTTCTTTGATTGAACTTAAAACTTTTTTGTCATGAACCCGGTTCACATGGGAAGCACTTGATTAGTTGATTACAAGCTGATATACAAATTTAGACAAGGATTGAAGTTGTTGGGTAAGTTATTTGGAAGTTGCTTATCCATTTACAAGTTTATCCAAGAAATTATGTATTAATTGAAAATTCACAATAAATGTATTTATAGTATAAATGCATTCCCTTTTTAAAAATAAATAAATAAGATCCATTAGATAATTGAGAGGCACATGGCAAAATTATAAGGGTTTACACTATCATGAGATGGAATTATATGGATTTTGTTGATTAATTACCTCCAGTGCTGGATTTTCGCCAACCTTTTAGCCATCTTCAGCATTTTAAGTTAGTTATTATTTTTTAGGAGTTAAGTTGCTATTTTTAAGAGTGATTTGTGCAAAGTAGTTGCTTAGATATAGGCTTTAGTTATTGCATTTTTTTTATATTTGAACATCATTTCAGTTCAATTAATTAAAATCATCTTTCCACCAGAAAATATTTCTTCTCTTCTTCTTGCCTTTATTTCTACTAGTTTCTAAACACGTGTGTTGCACGTGTATTCCATGTTAATGACTACAACTTCTTAAAATTACCAAAATTTTATTTCTTAACTCTTCCAAATAGATCATTGTTCTCAATTGCATTTTCTTAAACCATTTGCCTAAAGACAAGTGTATTTTTCTAAAAAAATAATAAAATGATAGACACAATTGTGTTATTTCGAATAGATCATGCATTTATATATATATATATATATATATAGGTATAAATGGCCATGATCTTGATATTTCCAACATAACCTTGCAAATCTTTCTACTGAAGCTTTAGATACTTCTTCGAAAAATAACATATACCTTCTAATTAAGAAGAGAATGAAAGAGACATCAATATTCTCTTTGCATAACTAAAGTAGAAACACTCTGTTTGCTATATATATACATATATATAATGTTTTTTGATTTGGTAATGACGCGTAGTTTTGACTTACAAAAAATAAAGAAACTAAAAGTACAAGGAGAACATCTGAATTTGTAAAAATAAAGATACTATTTGCTAATATAGTAAAAGACTTATAATCTCATCGATAGTTCCACATAAACATTGTATACCTTCAAATCAATCAATATTGTGTGAATGTGTTTCGCTCTAACAAGGAAACTTATCACGCGCAATTCTTATTCCAACTTCTAACATCTGTGCATGCTTCCCTTACTGTTTTTTTTTTCTGCATAACAAAGAAGAAAACCAAAATGATTATATTACAGAAAAATTGCTAAAAAATATTCAGATGTAAACCCTTTCTCCCTTTTTATACTTTTTTTGGTTGGTATTTCTTTTTTGAATTTTAATTACTTATTGACGTTTTGAATTCTCCAGATTATAGACATAGAGGTTAGCTAACGTAAGTTTAGTTAATGCAGTAATAGTTTATGAAGGATTTATTTTATTTTATTTTATTTTTTAAGAAAGCCAACAATCTTATTTGAAGCATTATTAAGAGCCCATATGAACAGGTTTCATATTTATTGCCATCTAAATGACTATCACTTTTTTTTTCTTCTCATTTACTGCGTTTTCTTAATTCTTTGAAATTTGTTTTAAGATTTTTTAAATTCTTTGTAGAATGTATATATATATTGCACACAAATGTTTTAGAAATAATGAAAGCTTGAAATGAAAAATGAACGTTCAATATTTGATAGACAAAATGATGTTTTAAATTTCAATTTTGTGGCTTCCCATTTATAAAATAAATAAATATATATATATATATATATATATATATATATATATATTTATATAAAATAGTATAATAATATGATATGATTACTATTTGATGTTTTATTAATTAAATGTTTTATAACTTTTTTTAATTAGCATAGGGGTAATATGGTAATTCAACTTTGCATATTGGAGCTTCCCACTTATAATAATATATGATTTATAGAATTGAAGTTCAGCCTAAAAACTCCAACAAAAGTGATATCAGAGCTTTCTTCTTGAGGCACATGTAATTGAGGGAAACTCATTTTCCTTATTTCTTTTTTTTTCTTATATGGATTTAGAAACTCCTTTCACTGCACTAGGTCTACCTGTCTTCAAAAGGTGAAGGCTATCATATCTGGGCAACAAGAATGGAGGCACATATGGAGGCAAATTATTTGTGGGAATCTGTTGAGGAGGACTATGAAGTTCTTCCCTTGCCTGCGAATCCAACCATGGCGCAAGTAAGGAAGCCTTAAGATTAGTTCTAAAAACACTAATTTTAAAACCCTCAAGTTTTATCATTTACACAATGACACTATCTTTTCCACCCAATTCCACCTCAACCCTCACCCTCCTAACACTTCTTCCGTCGTCACCGTCACCTCCTCCACCACCTCCTTCTCTTCCTCCTACACCACCATCACTTTATCCTCTTCTTCCTCCTCCATCATAACCGTCATTATCTCCTCCTTCTCCTTCATCACTACTCAATGATCAGTGGGAAATCTTTGGCTCTATCGAACATATCCCACTTTGGCTCTATCGAACATATAGGGAATTGGAGGTAGCATTCTCCCGATATTAAGTCATTGACTAATTTCTTCAGGGAAGAGTTTTAAAATAAGAGGCAAGACTTTTCAAAATTTCTGAAAAATTAATCTATACACCAAAGTTTTTAATACTCTAATCAAGTCCGCATTTTATTTAATCTCATTTAACTAAATCAATATCACCAATTTTAATTTTTAGAGTTGAATGATATATACCCTCTACTCATTTCACTCCCGAAACATGAGTGTGCTACATTCACGGTTGCCAAGTTGGGGCGGCCTGCTCCTATCGAATCGGTATTTAGACACGATATTGCATTTAAACTAACAGTACAATGCAAAGATAACAACCATCCAAACAAAGTGTAAATCAATCAGTGGAAGATGAAGTTCCAACAAAGGAACATTGAACATTTAGAAATTATCGCAGATAAGTTATTTGACAAATTGCGGTTCACATAGTATCCGTATGTAACAACTACTTAATCTAATATAGCGGAGCTAGAAATTTCGTCAAGAGTGTTCAGACTTTAAAAGGGTGGGGTGATTTTTTTTAGCAAAGTGGGTGCACAAAATATATTTTTTTACTCATGAGTGGGTGCATCCAAATTTAAAGATACGGGACAACTATTTCTGTTTCTTTCCTTCTTTCTTTGTTATCTTTTGAAAAAAGATTTTATTCAAGCAAGGACCGAAGCAGGGACCTCAGAGACTTAAATGAGCATGCCACAGTTTAATTTTTGGGTGAAGGGTCGACTGACCACGGACCACCCTTACTTAGTTGTAGCTCCGCCCCTGCTGGTGAGGCTCGTCAGGTCAATAATGGAGAAAATGATTAAAAAAAACTATTTTTTACTCCCTCCATTCTTTTTTATTTGTTGCAATTTATTTTTGATGAGTCAATTTGACTAATTTTAAAGTTAAATTGAATTAAAATAACTTATCATTTAATTTTAGATATTCAAAATTTATATGAAAATACTATAAGTTGTCTTTTTCATATTAATATATGATAAAATAGATCTTAAAATTGATTATTTGAAAAAGTTAAAGGACTTGTTGAGTCAATTCGAAGACCACATATTGATGAAGGAGTAGTATTCTTCCCTAATCTAAAAAACAGAGAATTTAATATTATCTTGAATGAAAGGTTGTCCATTTTAACCACCAGCTTGTTCTTCTTGAGACCTTGATGGCAGCTTATAGTGTTGTAACTTGTCTTCTTCAAACTCTTGAGCAACGAAATCCACAACTCTTTGATGCTCTCACTGCTAAAGCGCTCAAATCTATTCATGCTACTGCTCAATATTTTTATAATTTTCTTGAAGGATCAGGCAATAAGAATGTTGAAAAAATCAAATCTTTGGAGGAAAAAATTAGAATTGCTGCTAATCATGCAAAATATGTTGTTGAGCTGAAGATTTCCGATATAATCGATGGCATATCCTACACAAATGCAACTGTACAACAGGAGGATTTGCCTGTAGTTGTTGATGAAATGGATACAATAAAGAAAGAAATGATGGAGATTATTGCTTCTGGTTTTAACACAACTACTCATGATGATGATGATCGAATTCTTGAATTATCGAGGGATTCCTTAATTGGCACTTCTTCTACATATTTGGAAGATGATATTGTGCACGGACTTGATGATGACTTGGAGATCATAATTAAAAGATTATTGACAGGACAATCGCGGGATCTTGAAATTGTCACAATAACAGGCATGGGTGGTATTGGCAAGACCACACTCGCTAGAAAAGCGTATAATCATCTCGCAATCAGGTATCATCACTTTGACATTCTTGCTTGGGTTACAATATCTCAAGAATTTCGATGTAGAAATGTGTTGTTAGAAGCTTTACGTTGCATTTCAAAGCAAACAGTTAGTTTCAATGCAAAAGATTATGATAACAAGGATGACTCTGACTTAGCAGGCCTAGTGAAGAAAGAGTTAAATGGTCGAAGATACCTTCTTGTTGTTGATGATATTTGGAGTAAGGATGTTTGGGATAGCATAAGAGGAATATTTCCTGATTGCAACAATACAAGTCGAGTCTTATTGACTACTAGGGAAACTGAGGTAGCGATTTATGCAAATACTAGTTGCCCTCATGAGATGAACCTCTTGGATTTGGATAACAGTTGGAAGTTACTTCGTGATAAGGTATTTGGACTAGAACATGATCATCCTCCTGAGTTGGGAGAAACTAGAAAGGAAATAGCTGGAAAATGCCAAGGACTACCCCTAACGATATCAGTGATTGCAGGACATCTCTCTAAAGTGGACAGGACATTAGAAAGTTGGAAGGATGTTGCCCGAACCTTAAGCGAAGTCCTTGTTAGTCATCCAGATAAATGCTTAGGAGTGCTCGGTTTGAGTTACCACCACTTGCCTATTCACCTCAAACCTTGTTTTCTTTCTATGGCTTGTTTCCCAGAAGATTTTCAAGTTGATACTCGGAGATTGATCCAATTATGGATCGCAGAAGGTTTCATAAGGATGTCTGGTAGAAGTCGTAAAAGCTTGGAGGAAGTGGCGGAATATTATTTGGAGGATCTTATTAGCAGGAACTTGATAATGGCAAGAAAAAGGAGATTCAATGGTGAGATAAAAGAATGTGCAATGCATGATCTACTGCGTGAATTCTGTTTGATAGAAGCTAAAATGACAAAGTTTATATATGTTGTGAGAACTGACCAAGAAGTTCTTACTCTTCCAACACAAAAGCATAATGGTGGTCGCTTCAGTTTTCAATCCCTATTTTGTTCAGCTGAAGATTTTATCTATCGATTACCATTTTTTACAAGATCTATCTACATATTTTGTTCAACACGCTTTGTTCATTTCAGCCATTTCAATCTTCTTAGGGTATTGGTCTTCCCCCATTCTTGTTTTGCATTTCCATTTGACTTGACTAATTTATTTCATTTGAGATATCTTGAAGTTGAAAGGTTTGATTGTCCTCCTGAATCAATCTCAAAGCTTCAGAATTTGCAAACTCTAATTCAGCACGAACAATGTGGGAGCTATATAACCATACCAGGTACACCGAGTTATTTACCCAGTCCTAGAATATCAGAACTTGAGATAAGAATATTGCCAAATCTAGAGGAACTTTCTGGTCTATGTTCCTTCAGTTGTACAAATGACGTTTTCAAAAGCATTCCCAATCTAAAGAGATTAATGGTTCGAGTATCTTGTTCGAAAGAAGATGTTATGACCAAACGCCTTATTGATATGTCCAGCTTGACAAAACTCGAAGCATTTAAGTGTTTCAGAAATGCTTGGGAAGCGATTTCCATCAGGAGGTTCAGTTTCCCAACATCACTTAAAATGTTGACTTTAACCGGTAACTATCTTTTTCCGTGGGAAGAAATATCAACTCTTGCATTGTTACCGAATCTTGAAAAGCTCAAACTTAAAGAATCGCCAGCTACAGGTGAAGTATGGAGACTGAGTGATGACGACAAGTTCCAAAGTCTCAAGCTGTTGATATTTAGCTATCTACATTTTCAGCACTGGGAAGCTAGCAGTGATAGCTTCCCAAATCTAAAACGCCTTGTTCTGAAGAACTGTAGCTTCCTTCGAGAAATTCCAACAGATTTTAGGGAAATTGGTACTTTGGAGTCAATTGAGTTACATTATTGCGGCACTGGTGCTGAGGATTGTGCCAGAAAGATTGAACAAGAACAAGAGGACATGGGAAATAATTCCCTTAAGGTCTACATCCATAACAGTCGTGGTAAGTTTTAAATCTCTCTAACAATCCATTATTCACATAATTAATTAGTTACGTCTTCTTTTTATCTTATATTCAGGAAATTGAAGCTTATTTTGAAGGACAATCCTCTAAATGCAGAACTTTTTAATGTATACTTTGAAAAGTAAATTGTTTCTTTTATGCTCTAATTGTCAGTTGTTAAATATATATTTTAGGAATAAGCATGTTTAATGAACGTCTTGCCCATTCGTGATTTAGTATTTTGCAAATGATAACTATTGATCTACTGTAATAGGAGAATTCATTTTGTGTTATGTAATAGTTCGAAATGAATAAGGTTTCTATTATGCGTTGTCTATGGGTACACTTGAATCTGTTTCTTTTGTTCAACTATAATTTATTTTCATATCATACTATAAATCACTTGTATTTCTTATTTGAGCTCACAATGACTTAATTCCATAATCTACTCTCGCGGCCTATCAAAGATACAAATCAAATACTTCTCTGAAAATTGGCATATATGGTCTAAATATACTTTTTCTATGTTTTTCTATGGTTTTCTCCTAAGAGGGGCTCTGGAAAGCACTGGAGTGTCGATTGAGCTGATTTGTAAATCTCTTCAGCTAGTTGTTGAGCAAAGCTTGAGGAACAACAACTGGCTGCTGTGTTCCTCGTTGGTGGCAGTAAAACGAGTAGCTGCCAGAACAATATAATATGAGCCTACAAACTCTGGTTGGGTAATATTGGAAGCAATCACTTTGTTCCTTGTGTGTTCCTCTGATTCAACAGAATCACCGGGATCAAATGGAAGTTGTATTAATATATTCATATGGTTCAATCTGATTCCGTCCAAATTCAAGATGCCACTCCTTTTCCAGAGTGATTCCATCACTTGATGTTCTGCCCAACTCTTTGTGAATAACTATCAGACACCTGCCTCACATAAGTACTTTTGGGTGACATTTGTTATGTTCAACATCAATGTAAGGAAATAGAATACAATCTTCTCTTTTCAGCATATTTATGTATATATTCTTCTTCTCGATATTATTCAAATTTAGGATAAAAATTCACATCTTCCAGATTAATTGTTAGAAGAGAGGTTTTTAAATTTACGCATAGATATCAACAATACTTATGTTATGTATTGGATCACTCAGATGGTAAAGTTTTTGTCTAACATAGGTCTCGTGGTACTATGGTTATGATTACTTAACAATTACGTATCATTGGATAGATAAAAAATTTGGACAATGCAAAAATCCTACATTTACGAATAACTTTTCAGTTTTCACTGAATTGACATGTCAATAAGGCAAAGCATTATCACAACCTGTATAATCCCCATCCTGAGTATTTATACCTCAATTTATCATTTGAGACTTTGTACAAGTTGGTTTTACCATTTGAGACTTGTTGGGGTGGTTTGACTTGAGACCCGAAGGGCTCAGGTGAGTTTCAAATAACTTGAACTCAAAATGATATTGCACATTTTTGTTGTTAGATGGTGTACAACAATGGAATCACCAACAAACGATGGTGAGCGTGTCAACTGTTGTACTATAGCAACGGATTGTCACTTCATCTTCCATTGATTACTGGCTTGAATGAACTGTGGTCTCATTTCTGAAAGAACTAATCTTGTGACATAATATAATGTAAAAGAGTATGTATCAAAATACTCATTAAAACTTTCCCTCTATTAATATAATGCATACAAACATGGTAATGTTACCACTGCAGCTGATGATAGATAACATGTCCGGCCCGTGCTATGACTGAGAATCTTCTAATACAAAACAGAAAAGGTGAACTACCATCTAAAAATGAATTTTTGTTTCTTCAAGCAAAGGCTCAATTAAGTTGCTCTTTTTGTTGGACTCAATATCTCTGGTCTCCAACACCATTTTCTGTTGTGATGTCAAGAAATCCTTTCTCACCACTTGGTTGACATACGCATATGCTTATAGCTCAAATCTGTATCATAAAGAACTTTCTGAATTACGAGTTTCACTTGAGAAATCTGAACACCCATTCCTGAAATCTTCACCTTCAACTCATCTGGCAAAACTGGAGTATCAATTATTGGTTTATAAATCTTTCTTCTCTTTTTCTCTCTGTCTTCCCACTTACTCTGTTTATCATCGAACAAAGTTTCAGTCTTTTTTCTCTCCATGGAAAGGTATCTGTAATGACCCTCTTGGTCATTTCTGTGTCTTGCCTTCTGTGTGTCGTTTAGAGCGTTCCTATAGTGACCCCAATTCATTTATGATTTGTTGGGACTGACAGTTCGGTCACCTGGTCGTTCGTTTGGTCTTGGTGCGAGTTTTTGTGTTTTGGAGCTTATGAACCTTGAACGATCATTTTCGATCAAAAGTTCAAGAAGATGACATCGGAATCCAATTCT
>JAJOOF010006236.1:0-22186 GCA_029582545.1 Solanum lignicaule
TATATATATATATATATATATATATATATATATATATATATATAATTTGACTTGTTTTAATAATCTGCAACACCCTGTCAATGACAGCAAAATAAAATGGTATCAGAGCCATGAGACAGAAATAAACATGATTAGACATTTATAGTATTTAGATGAACATACCTTAGTAACTATACTTAAGGTAATTAATTTAAATATAGATCTAAAAGAAATTATCTTTTAAATTAATTACCTTTAGTATAGTTACTAAGGTATGTTCATCTAAATACCATAAAGGTCTAATGTTTATACATTTCTTCTGTTTCTTCTTTGAATAGTTCCTTATCACTATCGCAACAGTTCTCCTTTCAGGCCATGGATAGTTTTTCGCCTTATCGACCTCAGTCTAGCGGCTACTTCCTACTGTTCCTCCTTCAGGCGGAAGATCTAAATCTTCACTTAAAAACTATTCTGGAATTTAGAAGAGAGAGTTATAAAAACCAAACTTTTTATTTCATAATCTTACTTTTACATGCAAACCATACATATTTTCATAATAGAAATAAAAAAAAATTCCCTGACAGGAGGGGTTTCTACTCACTTCTTAAGGTACCTAACATTTTTCTCTAATTTTTTTGGAAAAACTTAGTCCACCTCTTAAGTCAGATTTCTTACCCTTTTATAGATATAAGAAGGGACTAATTGTTACATTTTTTGTTTTTCAGGGGCTTTCCTCAAAACTTTAATAATTCTTCTTTCGTCCTTCAATCATCGCTGTAAAGATGCTGATGGCCGACCAGATTTGAGATATCTTTTGACCAAAGAGATAAAGTTGAGAAGAGATAAGATCTCCTTTTGTCTCTTTCTTCATGACGTAAGTGGTTACGTCTTTTGCTTTTGTCCTTGTCTGACAATTTATATTGGTGTTTTTACAGTTGTTTTTTACTCAGCTACATCTTCTGGTATTGAATGTTTGTGGTCTAGAAACTTACAAGCAAGTTTTCATGTTTCTTCCGTTGCTTCCAACCTGTGAAGCTCTATGTCAAGGATTTTCTCCTTTAATGTTTTTTATTTGGATTTTCCTTTAGTCATTAAAATTCAATCAGTATCATAGTCTATGACTTTGTAATCTTCATTATAATAACGTTTGAGAATAAAATATAATGCTTTAAATCCCAAAGCTCGTCTTGTTTGTATCCATTTTTTGTTTAGGTGTGGGAGCTTTTTTATCAACACATTGGCTTTGATATTAAAATCTTTTAATTTTTCCACTGTGATATAGTTAATTGTTGGAAAGTGTAATTGCAAGTCTTTGCTTTCCATTGAGATGCTGAACAATCTGCAATAGACTCCATCTCCTTGTGCATAGTTTCTTACTGAATTTCTCAGTTGTTCTGGTAATTTGGAGATTTCTTATAAGTCCGGTTTAGTATAGACTCGGTCCAAGTATCCAAATTCAAATAATTGAGTTGTAAAGCCCGGTGAACCGTTTGGAAATATCAAAATTCTAGGAAACAAACTAGTTGTTCCTAAGACTCCGAAAGTTTCTCCACTTTCCTCTGGTAGATTGTAAATATATCTTGTAAATGCAAGATATTCTTCTTCCTTTGGGTTTTGCTTTCCAACCTGAAAAGATGAGAAAACTTTTGTTCCAGATGAAACTTTGTTAGAACTACTTTTTGGTTTCTCAGAGATAATTTTTTCAGCTTTTGTTGAGGAACTGGCCTCTTTTTTATTTGCTTGAATTTTACCTTCGTCCTTGGACTCAGGTTTCGGCATATCCATGCTTACCGATGAGATATTTTTGGCACTAGGTGCTAGTGGGACATCTCCTGCCACTTTGTTGGGATTAATATTCCCTTTAGGATTTGAATTCCTTCTTGGACATGTGTCCAAATGTTCACATAGTAATAGGAATTCATGCATGTTTTCAGCTTGATCTTCACTGAGCTGATTTATTTCATATTGCATTTTTCTTGCTTGTTCAGACAAGCTAGCTAATTGATCTCTGATGTTGAATAAATTGCGGCTTTTGTCGTCTATGGACGTTTCCACAATTTGCATTTTTTCGTACACTCTGTTAATTAGAGTCTGCGTTCGATTGTCCATATTAGACATTTCTTGAGAGAAAATCTACAAGAGAATTATCAATTCCTTTAATATGTTCTATTTTAAAGGAATAGAATGATAACAAAACCTTACACCTATGTAATCTCCTGTATTACGGTTCTGATGGGAGTTTGTTCGATATTAATCCTAATACCTGCGTATTATCAGTTCTAATAACAAATTGTTTTGGTAATAGGAATGCTGAGAATTTCCTAATTCCTCTAACAATAGCTAATAATTCCTTCTCATTAGTGGAATATTTTGTTTCTGCTTCATTAAAAGTGCCACTTGTATATCTGCAGATTTCATTTAAATCAGTCAAATTTTGAAAAATAAGTTTTCCTTTGGCAAAGTTTATAAGATTGTTTTTATTTGGGATAAAGTATCCATCAAATATACAATTTTTATTTAGCTCTTTATAGTTTACTACCATTCGAGCTTTTCCTCTTTTTATCTCAGCATGGTTTCTTACCATAAATGTTGGATTACTATGAGGACTTTTACTAGGTTTGATTAATTTTAAATTAATTAATTCTTTGATTTGAGTTTTGAACTCAATTTTAACTTCCTCATTGTAGAGCATTGGTCTTACTCTAATGATGACGCTAGGGTCTTTAAGAGTTAAATTGGTTCTTTCTTGATTTTTTTCTCATTTTTCTAAGGGATTTTCACCATATGATTTTGTAAATTTTCTTTTATCCATTCTAGATTGAGACATTTACAAGTAATTCTTTTTAGGTGTTCTAGATCTTTTCTTTTATAATTTCCTTTTTCTTTTTCAAGAGTGTAAGGATTTTGTTTTCTTGGGACTTTGATAAAATATCCACAAGGAGTTTTAAGGCTTATCATATATAGGGTTTGATGATAATCCTGAAATTGTTGGAGAAAATCATTTCCTAATAATATATTTGTTTCCAGTTTATCGTAGGCAAATATTTTACTTATTGAAACAATTTTAGATCCTAAAATTATTTCTACATTTTCTTTAGACTGTGATAGTCTTTCTTTATTTCCTGTAATTCCGATCATAGATATGTTATTTTTATTTGTATCCCAATCTTTTATTAAATTTTTTTTGCTAAACTAGCTTCAGATCCATTGTCGATTTTACAACAGGTTGTTAATTTAGTAACATAGAGTGTTAATTCTATGAATACAGATACCCTAAAAGATGTTTCTTTGGGCATTAGATTTAGATTTTCGATAGAAAATAAGTTTCATTTTTATAGCTTATTTCTATTCCTTCTTTTCCTATACTATAGTCATTTAGACTAGTAAAGAATTGATTTCCTAGAATAAAATCATTATCACTTTCGTGATTATTTATATAACATGGTACAATTATTCTGATTGTGTCTAATTGTATTGGCAGTTCTACCATTTTTTTACAATTGTAACTGTTACCTTCAAATATTTTATATGTATATGGTATTCCTTCATATATTGACAATCCCTTTAAAATGATGCCGTTTATATGATTGGCTGTAGCGCCAGTTTGTATAAGCGTTTCTTGCTTTACCCATTCCGTTCCATTAAAGATTCTTCCTAAAATCCTTGAACTATTGGATGGTTCAAGAGTTTTCTTGGAATATTTATTTGATATTTTCTTTATAGAATTTCTTCCATATTCTATAGAAAGTCTAGGGTTGTTATTCGAACTTCCTATTTCTTGTGTTTTTCCAAATCAAATTTCATATTCTTCTGGAATTTGTGCATGTTGAATTTCTGCTTCTATTATTCTTGCAATTCCTGCACATTCTTGATCTATTTCGATCATTCCTTTATTTTTATATACATTTCCATAATTGGAATTTGTAACTGTATATAAAGCTTGGTAATAAATGCTCATAATATGATTCCCTGGTTTAAATAGATCATTTCTTTTAATCTGAAAATGTAAGCTTAATGCATCATTAAAATCTGCATCTATAAGCGATATACTATATTTAGGATAGTATGTGAATAGGAGTTTGGTATAGGCTAGATTACCTTCTATTATACCAAGATTTCATTCTTTTGCATTTATGAATCTTTCGTCTGAAAGATTTATCACTATGGGGCAATTGATTCATTCTTTGAAGGTTGATTTGACTAATATTTGTATTCCTCCTAAATGAACATAGTTCATTTTCTTCCTTTTCTTATCAGGAATTTTCCTTAGGATTTGATCAATCATTGGTTTTGTTAACAGGTTTAATTTGTGTTTTCCTGTTGTTTGGGTAATTTCTATTACCTTTTCTATTTCTTGATATTCATGGTAGGAAATTTTATTTCTTGCAAAAATTCTTTGCATTCTATTAAATATATCATCTTCAGTTTTGAGATTTAATTGTAATCCTTGAATTTTCCTAAATAATTCTCCATCAAAAGTTGCTTTTAGGGCATATCCCCTTTGATCTTCTTCAGTTTCTAGGATTTGAACTGAATTTTCTTCTTCCTTTTGTATTTCTTTATTCATCAGATTCTTCTTTTGAGCTAGATGAAATTTCTTCATATATTTCTTCAACGAAGTCATCACTTTTTATTGAAGTTATTGATTCTAGATCTGAATCAATTTTTGATATTTTTACCCTTTTTTTGTTACATTCGTAACTTTTATGTCCTTCTTCTCCACAGTTGTAGCATTTACATTTTTCTGTAGATTTTGGTTTTTTGAAGTTATTTTTCTTTTTATAATACCTTCTTTTGGGTATATAGTTTTGTTTTGAAATATTTTTACGTTTGATTAACCTTCTGTATTTTTTTATTTTTTTATAGGGTTGTGTATCACATCCCCATTGAGTTGTTGCATTAGTATCTAAGCAGTAAATTTGGGTATTTATCCTTTTGGCTTTCCTTTGTATATTTTGTGCCATACAAAGTTGTCCAAGTCTATTTTTTTTAAAAAGATATTCTTTGATCAAGAGTATCTCATTCAATGTTTTCTTTTTCGTATTCTTCTCTAAAGTATTTGGCCCAAAAGTCAGGTAATTTTTGAAAATATTTTTCAAGATAAGGTAGCATTTCCTTACTACTGTCAAAGATTTTGTAATAATATTCTTCGAATTTACAAGTGTATTCTTGAATATAACTCATTTTGCAAATTTGCAATTTTTCTAGTTGCTCTTTTGCAATTACTCTTTCTTT
The DNA here is from genome assembly GCA_029582545.1 of Solanum lignicaule. Taxonomy (NCBI): domain Eukaryota; kingdom Viridiplantae; phylum Streptophyta; class Magnoliopsida; order Solanales; family Solanaceae; genus Solanum; species Solanum lignicaule. The sequence goes on from JAJOOF010006236.1 coordinate 5,215, forward strand.
TTCTCTATTTTTCTTGGTAGTTCCTTCTCCACCTAGAAATTCGTTTCCTATAAATTGTATGAGGTTTTTTATTCCTTCTTGGAGAGATATTTTTAATCCTTCTATGGTGTCATTTTTGATAATTCCTTTTTGCATCATCGGATAATCCGGTGTACCAGTTACCTACTTTTCCAGTGAAAGTGTATATCATAATTGTATATTTTTCCTCATCAAAATAATTTATTCCTTTTCCTAATAAAAAGAAGAGAAATATATTCTGAGCCCATATATCTAGATCTATTTCTGGTTCTCTTTTACAATTTAGATCTAAGAATTGGGTTGATCCTGCATCTCCGCTTGGAAGTCTATTAGGCATGTATTTTGATTTATTATTATTATTATATTGACTCACAAAGTCTTTATTCTTTTTTGCTTTTGGAGCAAAATTCATTTCAACATCTGTCTGGTTTTCTTCTTTTATGGATTTTGATCCATCTCCTTCTTCGAATTTTCCTTGGGGTCCTCCTGTTTCTCCCCTATTCATTAAAACTCTTATTTTTTTATCTGATAGATCAAGGTCTTCTAAGGCAAAAACTAGTTTATCTACTTCATTCATTTTGTTCAGGATTATCTTCTGCTTTTTATCTCATCATCTTTAGATTGCTCTATTTGTAGAGTTTCCTTTTTAGCTTTATTTATTTCATCATATTGTTGTTTTTTCAAAAATCCTTGAATGAGTTTTTTATCCAGGCTTCCTTTTTTATATGAACTTTTATTTGCAAATTTCTTTGCTAAAAGTTCATTTATATATTTTTGACTAAGTCTTTTGTCAAGTTTTTCTGCTTTTTCAATTATGTTTGTAATCCTTCCAGGAATATTTTCTTTCAGTGATATTATTTCTATTTCTATTAGCTTTAGTCTTAAAGCTATTTGTTTATGACTTTCTACCAAATCATTTAATATGTCTATAACTTCTTTTATGCTCATTTTATTCAGAAAAATAATAATCAGATGTATCTAGATATATTATTTCATCATCATAATCATGTATTGAGAATTCTATATTTTTCATCAACTATGAGTTGTAAGACAATTTCTTTTAGATCTCTATTTAAATTAATTACCTTTAGTATAGTTACTAAGGTATGTTCATCTAAATACCATAAAGGTCTAATCATGTTTATTTCTGTCTCATGGCTCTAATAGGAGAACTGTTGCGGTAGTGATAAGGAACTATTCAAAGAAGAAACAAGAGAAAGGTATAAACGCAAAACTCGTTATTTCATAATTATTATCTTTAAAAACAAATTTTATTATATTTTTATATACATAGACTTAAAATGCTTAGTACCTATAGGGAAAATAAATTTATAAGATTAAAACAGTAACATGATTGAACAATATTCATTTACTATACATGTTGGTAGCATATAAACTATACACATGTTGAAAGACATTCAATATCACTTACATCTAGTAAGAAAAAGAGCATGGAAACATCGCATCGCTTTATATCATTTTGATAGAGCAATTCCAGAAATGGAACAAACATATATGCATGCTAGCTTAAGACCTACTAAGCTCATAGTAGCTATACATGATATGAAAATGCATAGAATAAAAGAGTATTTTGAATATAAAAATGTTAAAGGAATTTTAAAAAATCATATTCTTTATACAACATAAATTATATAACTTGTTAATTTGAAAATTTGACTTGTTTTAATAATCTGCAACACCCTGTCAATGACAGCAAGAAAAAATGGACAAAAATTTTCTCATCTTTTCAGGTTGGAAAGCAAAACCCAAAGGAAGAAGAATATCTTGCATTTACAAGATATATTTACAATCTACCAGAGGAAAGTGGAGAAACTTTCGGAGTCTTAGGAACAACCAGTTTGTTTCCTAGAATTTTGATATTTCCAAACGGTTCACCGGACTTTACAACTCAATTATTTGAATTTGGATACTTGGACCGAGTCTATAGTAAATCGGACTTACAAGAAATCTCCAAATTACCAGAACAACTGAGAATTCAGTAAGAAACTATGCACAAGGAGATGGAGTCTATTGCAGATTCTTCAACATCTCAATGGAAAGCAAAGACTTGCAATTACACTTTTCAACAATTAACTATATCACAGTGGAAAAATTAAAAGATTTTTGCTCAGTTGTTCTGGTAATTTGGAGATTTCTTGTAAGTCCGATTTAGTATAGACTCGGTCCAAGTATCCAAATTCAAATAATTGAGCTGTAAAGCCATATATATATATATATATATATATGAAAATGGTGACATGGCGTTTTCTAAGGGCTAGAATCTTCTTTTTTTTGTGTTTTTTTTTTACTTTTTTTCTAATTTTAAAAGACCTAATTTCATTTAAAATATTTACAAAACATTAAAATAGTCAATCTCTCTCTCTCTCTATATATATATATATAAGGAGAAACATAGAGAAGGTGATGTGGCACCTCTCTATTGCCTCCATTCATATTTGTCTTTTTTCTCTTCTTTTTTTTACCATTTTTTCCTTCATTATTTAATTATTTTATTTTTAATATCTCAAAAAGTCTTCACATTCAATTACTCAAGTTTTCACCTACCACTATAATATATATTTAATATCTTTAGTAAAATAAGAAATAACTACCAATAACTCATACCTCTTCAACTTATAATCTTAATAATATTCATAACTTTTTTTTTAATCTTCATAACCCCCAAAATTAAATTTATTAGTTTATGACACCTTTTGGTATTCCTTCTCTTTTTTGTTATATAAATTCATAATTTGTAGCCAGAAAAATTTCATTCAAAGTTATTCTTTCACTTCTCCATCACCATATCATACATTAGGGTGAGGAAGAAATGATAATCATCACATCATATGGTTGCTTTCAACAAAGTCGTAAAGAATCTATGGGTAAAAATGCTTCCTTTAATTTTTTAAATTATATTTTTTACTTTAATAATTTATGTGATGTTATTTTTTTTTTAGTCAATTTAACTAATCTTTGAAACTAAATTGAATAAACTCAATCCAAATAAAATCATGGAGTAACTAACAATTTCATAATATACTATTTGTGCTTGTAGGGTGAAGAAGAAAGTTGAGGAAGATACAAAAGTAGAGAAAATTGTGAATTTTGGAAGAAGATAATGTAGAGTCTTACAATAAAATCACTATTATAGTAATTTGATCTTTTTAGTTTTTCTTTCTTATTCTCTATATTTCATTTATGTACTTTATTGAAGAACTTAAAATATAAAGATTTTTTTCTTTTTCTTTTATATGACTATAGTTGTACATACATAATTCATTAGGTTAAATTATGGTTAGTTCTTCTGAAGTTTTATTATGATAATTTTTTGCAACATTCTAAAACGAATATTATATACTCGATGCTACTATTTATTTGTATGTCGAAGTGCATTCCTAAATACGACACTAAGATTAGAAGCATTTTAAAGAGCGAAAATTTGATAACTTACAAAAAGAAAAAAAAAAGGTTATCCAAGCAATGAATTAAAAAAATTGACAAACTTGAGTATTTGTATAATTCTAATGAAAAACTAAAGAACCTATAAACATTATATGCAATACTTTGGTTTTTAAAAAAAAAACAAAAATCCTATATTTTTTTGATAAATTTCACTATATTTTAAAATAATATTATTATTATTTAAAAAGTGTCAATTATTACTCTCTCTGTTTATTTCTATTATACATTGTAAAAATTTAAATGTCTCAAAATTTATTATTCTACTTATTCCTATTCTTTATTGTAAATTTAAAGGCCTAAATATTTAACTTCAACCTTTCATTCTCCAAGAAGAATGAAAAATTTATATGTATGTATATATATATAAAGCTAAAACATTTTTTTTTTAAATGATTTGACAGCTCTCTTTGGCCAATGATCCTTATTTTTTTTTTTTTTTTATTGTTGTAAGTTTCACTATATTTCTATTTATAATTACTATTAAAAAATGTGTCAATTACTATTCCCTTCATTAATTTCTATTATTTATTATAAGAATTTAAATACCTCAAATTTTACTACTCTACTTATTCCTATTATTTATTGTAAATTTAAAGGCAAAAATATTAATCACTCAAATATATCATTTTCTCCTTAACGAATGAAAATTTATTAAAATAGAGTAGTCTAATGAAATATCATTTCAAATAGCTTGAAAAAAAATTAAACCATCCCTTTAACTCTCCTAATTATGAGATTTCTCTTTTTATCTAATTTTCAATAATCTAAAAAATATTTACATAATTAGTCAATTAAAGAATAAGATAATTGCTCACTAAATAAATTTTAAAAATAGAAAGGCGTAACTCTGCAAAAAAAATTCTAACATCCATTTATATTTATTATGTTTCATGATGAACCCGTGATTAAAGTTGACAGTAAAAACATATTGCACTAGCCAAAAAATATATGTTTTCCTTATTTTCTTAGTTATTTTATTAGTTTATAAGAATAAAAGTCACAAATATTATTATTTATTGTCCAAAATTTCCATATTCTTAATTGAAAATCAAAACACATCCACACATTGATAGAGGTATTCTCTTTTAACTTCTTCGACTTTATGTGGTGTTTGGATTACATAATTTATTTAGTTTCTATACAAAATTGATATTTGAATTCTCTTGTGTATTTATTATTTCTAATTTTTAATGTAAATTTTTCACGAAATATTAATTTTTATGCCTTTCATATGAAATTTTTGTGCAGATATATAACAAAAATTTTAGGCTATTAATTTTATTTATTAAACAAATTGATATTCTCATACTTTAAAGTAATAATTGTGAAAAAATTAAATTATAAGCAAGAAAAATTACATCAACTCTAAATTTATATATTTAAACAAATATATGAAAGCAAATGGTATTATAAAAGGAAATTATTAGTGAAATAACATAAATAATTTAAAATACCCCAAAATGAGATAGCAACGTATATAAAATTGGCGCATAAAGAAATATGTGTTTGTATGATTTCAAGGAAAAATTATAATTCTCTTCTTATTTTTCTTGAAACTAATTTAATTCTATTGTTTTTTTTCTTTTATTGTTAATTTCTGTTTGATTTTTTCATATACATATTTTAGTATTGCAATTTCTTAATTTTTTTATATCAATTAATATAGAAAAATATGATCGCGCGAAGCGCTGTTTGGTTAACTAGTTAATAATAAAACTCAATTTGCTGAAACTCCTCCATTATGTGCCTATAAAGACAGATTAATTTGAAGAAACGAAATAATAAAGCTTATTAACTTTAGAAATTAGTAACGGTAATCATAAGTTAAAGTTTATGGGGACATTAATTTTTTAAATATTATTTTGTCTCTTCAACTTCATATCAGTTACCAATAAATACCTATAAATTATCATATTGAAAACTTTTGTTTCTTCATCTTGTCTCTTCTTCGTATCTAAATTTTACAAATCAAAAATCTTGATAATCATTTATGTTGTCGATTTGATAATTGGTTGATTTTGAGTTTTTGCGTTCGTCATCAGAGTATCTTCAAAACTTAAAACGGTATGTATCTGTACAATCATCATCATATCATATATATATATATATATATATATATATATATATATATATTAAAAGTGGGAAGCTCCAAAGTGAAAAGTTGAATTACCATTTTACCTTTACACTAAATAAAAATTTAAAATTTAATCTTAATATCTTAATAAATAATCATATATCACCATTTATTCATTCATAATCATTAATCGTTTTCGTTATTTGATACCATAGTGTCAAATCACATAATCTTTCTCCAATCTTTCTTCTTTTGTAGGGCAAAACATTTTCTTCTGCAATTTTTATTAATTTTTTTCCAATTTTTTTTTTTTACTTTCAATGTATGAACCTCAAAAAAATTTTGGATGTTCTTTTGAAACTTGATTAATGATTTGAAATTTTGCAGATGGAATAGATCGTTTGCATTGATATTTTCCTTCCGTCAAAGACGATGTCGTTCGAGGTTTTTCTTCTCTACTCAAATGTATATCTACTCTGTTTTTAATTTTTTAGCAAGAAACTAAAATAGTAGTATAAGAAATACACAATCTAGCACTCACAATTAGTTTTAAGGGATATTTGAATTTATGTTCCCTATTTTGTCGTTACAAATAACAATAGAATATACATCTTTTTTATGATTTTGAAGGAAAATATCGATGTTAGGATGCAAATCGTTAAAAAATAAATGTAATTGAAAAGGATACAAATATATGTTAGGTAGGGGCACAAAACACAAAAACTTCTTCCTACTTTTAAGTTATTGTTGATCAATTGGTATAATATCGGCTTCACTGTATTTATAGTCGAATCATATTTCCATGTTTGTCATGATTTAAATACTACAATCATTTTCTTTTAAAAAAAAATTGATAACAGTTTCTTGTGTCATTATAATGAATCACACATAGAGTAGTTCAAGAATCACTAAAAATTCTTTGAAAAATAAAAGAACTCAGTATGTACTTTGGTTTTAGAGTATGATTGTAAGGAAATATTCACAAAACATTCTACTCTCTTCATTTGTCCTATTCATAATCTGTAAATTGTAAACTGTTTTATTTTAATAATTCGGAATACACGTGTGTTGCACGTGTCCAGAACTAGTTATACTAAAAGTGGGAAGAATTTAAGTCAAAAGTTGAATTACAAAAATACCATTTAACTATTAATATAACTTCTTGAAATTATTTAAAATATTATTTTTTTCATTTAATATTTATTTTGGGATTCAATGAATTTTGACTGTTGGTATTATGGTAATTAACAATCTTATTTTCAGCTAGACTTACAATTCAATACTCATTATTAAATTGTAAGTTATTATTAGCAAGAAAAAAATAGCAATCTTTACATCTTCCACGTAGTAATAGTGATAATTTTCAATAATCATAGTTACTATGAAGTTTTTAATAATTAGTCAAAATGATTTTCCATTAAACATCTAATATATTTAAATTCATTTACATATTTTATCCTTATATTATAGTTTTATTTCTACATTACATTTAAATGTTATAAATTGTTTAATAAATTAATATTAAATATTAATAGTAAATCATCATATTAGTATACATAAATTACCATCAACTCTTCTTTATGTAAATGTATTTAACTCCCACTAATTATATTCATTATGTTTTTTAACTCTCATCTCTCATCGATAATCTCAACTGAATTAATATCATATTTATGACAACTCTTTGTGTTCCTCAATACTATCCTATAAATAGTGACATTTGACACAATAATGTACACACTTAAACCAATTGAAAAGAAAAACATGAGAAAATCTCTATGCTCTCTTCTCTTGTCTCTTTTTATTTGTTTAGTTTAACATTTATGTTTTTTGTTTGTTGTTATTGTACAACTTTCTATTGTTGTGTTGTTATTATTATTGAGAATTTACCATGGTTTGTTGCTCTGTATACATTAGCCTAGCATGTGGTATTTTAGTATCCTCATTTGAATACTGAATTTCTGCAATAGTTAGTTATTTTTACTTTATGCACTTTTAGTCAATTTTATAGTTGAAGGTATATTCTTTTTATTAGGAAGATATATGTAGTTCCTATCGAAACAATAATGAATTTTTTTTCGTAAACACCAAAGATTTGAAGGGGATAAAATATGTCATTTGCAATATAAAATTTATATGAAGTATTTTGGGATAAACGTGCAACGCACGTTCCTAGATCTAGTATGTATATAATTGTCAATGATTTATATATATAATTAGAAAAAAAAATTGATCGATTGTTTGTGAAACATCTCTATGAAATTCGGGTTTTCATATTTAAAATTTTAATTTTTACTTTATTTTCAAGTAGTTAAAAATAAAAAAATTACCTTATATGTGTTGATACGACAAACTTATATTCATGCATACCACTCTTATATTGATTTATTATCTCTACATGGTGGACAAGGGTCATGGCTTAAGAATGGAGACGGTGTTATGGCCTCCAAGCTCGATAGGTCATTAGTATTAGAGATCTTTAATTTTTGATAATAAATATAGTGTACATAAATAAAATATTTGATAACCACGTGTAGCGCGGCCGAGTTACCTAATTTACTTAATATGAACGAAAATGAGTAATAATTAATACTAAATAGGTGCAGTTAGATGAATAGTTGAGTTAATACATTGAGATAAAGTTCTTAATAAGATAAAGAAAAATATTGAACTTGTACATCATCAAACTCATCCTTCTTTTTTTGTACAAAATGATCAAGTTGATGTATGGACGTCCATGTGAATAAAGGCCTCTTTAACTTCATTAGCCTAAGAATAACAAATAATTAACATTATATTCAAATTTACTAGCTACTACTATATGGCAACCTCACATAAACATATATACTACTCCCCAATACAAGGTTTCTCTCTCACTCTGCAACAGAAATTGTTCAATGTTTGTCGTATGGACCTAGGCCCAAAACGGGTAACATCACTGCGTTGCGGTCTCATGAACTGAACGTTGTTGTCTTCCCGTGTGCGAAGCGAATGGGCGAAAGGCGCATGGATTGACTCTATTTCTTTCTATGAGTTAGCAGGTGAGAAAGAAAGACTAGTGCTTAGAAATCCAGCTGACATTGAACTTAAACTAGCTGCTGCCATTGAAAGAGAAGAGAGCTCCGTGACTTCCGGGCTTAGCTCTTTTCTGGTGCACTAGTATACTAGACGTTGTAACTGTTAAACTTTTAGATAAAAATGGTCACACACTTCAACATAATATTAGATCAGGCAGAGGTCACGTGTTCGGCCCATGGAAAAGAATCAAGCCCGAATATGAGTGGGTGGGTTGAGAATATAATTAACTAATAAAAAGTGTGGTCACACACTTCAACAGTAACCAAGAAACATGAGCAAAACAGGAGGAACAACCTCATAAAAACAAAATAAAAGCTATCTTATTAGTGGAACTTCCATGCAGAAAGTGACTTAATTGGGGTTCCCTTCCACTTAATAATTAGGGATTTCCCATCCATTTCCAGACTGCAAAAACCATGGCATGTAGACTTTTCTGCCAGTAACTTTGCTTGGTACAAGGATGAGTGACTCAGTTCTGTTTCCTCTATACCAAATCTTTCAAATAAGTCCCTCCAAGATCGAAGCTTCTCATGGCGATGAGCCATCTCTTCTCCCTCGGATGTGATTACATTTTCAATAATCCTTCCTATATATACTCCTTGAGCTACTGCTCTGTACTGATGGTTCCACCCTATGCAAGTTTCAAGACTATCAAAGATAGCACTGTAGTAAAACAATGCTTCATTGAAACGATCCATGAAAATTGGTGTATTAGTATTTGCCTCTATTTCAGTTACCACCATTACACATGGATCCAAACTTTTGCAAACTTGTATAAGAGATTCCAAGTGATTAGGCCATGCTAACAAGGTCCAAAGACGCGAGTCAGAATAGATTGCCACAACTTCACCAGCCTTTGACTCAAATAAATCCTTCCTGATATGTCTCAAGTCAGATACAACTGTTTTGAAGGAAAAAGGTATATGTAAGGTGTCTGCAAAAGATGTCAATCTCTTCCCTACCTCTTGCATTCGAGTCAAAGAGGTTCCAACCGCTGTTATCTTGAGAAGTTCCGGTGGACATTCACCACTACAAACCAGAGCTTGCATAAGGATTGTCCATTGTGATCCGGTTTTTATCCCAAAATCAATTAAATGAATCCTCTTGAATGATTTAACACTGTCCAAGATGGCTTGAATTCCAGTAAATTGAGTTACTTTGCGGAAGGGAAGCATTTGTTCAGTCTCAATAACATCGGTTCGTGGATCCATGAGAACGTCTTCTATAATATTTGGATTCACTGCATCAATGTTTGCTGCTATAGTTGGTATTCCTGTCCCTTTATCGATCCTCTTCCGAAGAGATTCAGCAAAATAATAGACAACTCTTTGAACTGGATTACCTGCTGAAAGAGAAAAGTTGATGCACAAGTTCAACAACTTTCTTGCACAATCTAATTGTCGATTGGCTAGCATTTCAGCGGAAACTAGAAGCAGTAGAACGAGCTCCACTTCCTCTGTAACTTGAGGAGAAAGGCCCAAATCCGCAATCAAGGGACTAAAAATAATGGAATAAGCATCATGATTCTGTGAGGTATAAAGTTTTAATTGCTCTTTGGCAATTTTCATGATGGTTGTTGTCGATAGAACTGGAGAGTGGTCAGAAATGTGAATGTGACTTGGCATATCTAAATTCATCTCATTCACCTATCCCTTACTCTTGTACCTCAGAATTCCTGGAGGATGTTTTCTTTATATGGAACTTCAAAGCTTTCTGCATCTTTCACTGCTTCAGCATGAATCTCATCCTTGTCAATCGTGTTAACCGCCATGACATTATATTAATTACTTGAGACAGAGAATTTCTCCCTATCATGTCATATTATTTTAGTTAAATCATTAGTTAAAGGCTGTTACCAGAAGAAAGGACAACAGTCCAAACAGATGTGGTCAAAGAATAGGACAATGACAATATTGAAAATAAACCTTAGGACGGCGATACCTTGGAGGTTTTCTTTTTAAAAACAGATAATGAAAATGCCCACAATTGTCCTCTTGGCTGTTGCCATCTTGAAATAAAAGGATGTCAGATTCATATAAGACAATGTGTAATCCAAGAACAAGGCTTTCATTCTACAGGACAAAACTAACTCTTAGAATAGATTTCTTACAACAGTTTCTTCTGTTCTCTGATTGAAATTCTAACTAGAAGACTCGAATTAAATTTTAGATTATAAACGGAGTGTAGTTACTTAGGAAAATCTATCTATGGCTCTATCTAATCTTGAAAAGACGACCGATTGTGCTCATTTTGACAAAGAAAGGCTAAACAAATGTTGGATCTACAATTTACATGGTAACCTAAACAAACTGTCTTGATCTCCTAGAATACACTGTGAAGGGACAAAAGAAAGAGAGTTGACACAGATAGAGGATGCATGCGATAGGAAAACAAAAAGAAGATATTTGAAGCTTTTCAATATACTTGAGCTTCGAATGGAAGCCCTGGTAAACAGCGGCAGTAACTCTAACGGTCTTAAGGTAGATAAATTCCTTGTCGCATAAGTATTGGCCTGGACGTGAGGACAAGAGGCTCTACAAAGCATCCTTGAGACTTCTGGTCTTATGTCCTCCTCACAGGCCGTGAAGTAAATCACCCCACCTACTGTCCAACCTATTGGGAGAGAATCAATAGAATCCTTTTTGGGAGCAATTCATCCTTCCCGAACTCTTGTAGGTTGTGTGGATGAAACAATAAAATTGTGTTCTTTTTCCATTCTCAGGGCCATATTAAGGCATGAAAGTAAGGTTGTTCAGGAAGGTTGGATTTGCATGTGTATATTTTTTCATGTGTCTCATACATAAAAAGAATCGTATTGCAGGTCCATTCATCTACTACACAAGGATGAATGGGCCATTGGCAAATGTACAAGCATCATAAGAGATACATGACCTATTTAAGATATTATTGAACGTCCATAGAACTATAGATCAAGCATGATTGAAAAGCTACAAACGTGATAGGCAATGCAGTACCTACTAAATAAAAAGGAGATTAGGAAGTAGGATTACAAGCTATTTTAGCTTCATCTCATGACTGTTTTGCTGCATCAGTACACCCCTCTCCATATCAGGGCATCTTCTATCATGGTCAAACTTCCAGACCGAAACAAAGGTATTCAGGGTTCCTTTCCATTTAATGATAATTCCATTTCCATCCATATCAAGAGTGCAAGAACTGCAGCAAGCAAATCCCAATATATTAAATGTTGCATCGTATAAGCATGAACTGCTCAATTCTGTTTTACTAATATGTCATTTTGCAAATAAGTTCCTCCATTCTCTCAGCCTTGCAAAGTGAAAAAAACCTCTCTTCTCGTTCAGATGCGATCACATTATGAATGACTTTTCCTAGAATAACTGTTTCAGTTAGAATGCTGTATTGATTATTTCTCCCCATGCAAGATTTTAAGATATCAAAGATTGCTGCATAAGGAACTCAATGGAGAAATTATGGAATACATTTTAATAGATGGAGTTGAACTAAAGAAATGAGAATTAGATAAAACGTTGTCCTAAGGCAGGCAGAGAAGCAATGCATGCAATACAAATAAAATTAAACAAATACTCCCTCCATTTCAATTTATTTGTGATTTTGACTTGGCACGAAGTTTGAGAAATTAAAGAAGACTTGAATCTTGTGGTCTTAAACCTGCCATGTGGAAAGTTGAAATAAAGAGTTACCGAAAAAGGAAAAAGCATTCTTTTATTCAAATGGACTAAAAAGGAAAGTAAGGCAACCAAATTGAAACGGAAGAAGTATAAAGTCTTTGATAACTTAGTGTTTCAGGTTACATCAGTTTACGATCAAAAGGTTCTTAAAACAAGATGAGTTGTTTCCATTTGATTCTTTACATACATCGATAGGCTCCGTGCTACACCCACCAAGTAGGGGCATCTTTCATTCATGGTGAAAACTTCCAGGCTGAAGCAAATATTATTGGACTTCCCTTCCATTTAATTAGAAGGCCCTTTCCATTCATATCCAGAGTAGAAAAACCATGACCACACCTATCGGCCATTAGATTTGCCTGGTACAAGGATGATTCGCCCAATTCTGTTTCTTTGATACCAAACTTTTCAAACAGATCTCTCCATACTTCAAGTCTTACATTGCGGAAAGTCCTCTCATTTCCTTCACAAGTGATTATATTTTGAATGATATTCCTCAAAATAAGTCCTTCAAATGTCATTCGGTAATGATTGTCTCGTTCCATGCAGACATCCAAGTAGTCAAAGAATGCACCATACAGAAATAGTGCTTCATTAAAACGGTCCATAAAAATTGGCGCGTTAGTGTTTGCCTCGGAGTCAATGACAACCATTACACAAGGATTAAGGCTTTTAATTAATCTTAGAACAGATTCCAGGTGATTGGGCCATGCTAACATGCCCCCAAGACTATACTCTGAGTAAACTGCCACAACTTCATTAGTATCTAACTCAAAGAGATCTTTACTGAGGTCCTTCATTTCCGACACTACTGCCTTGAAGGAAAAAGGAAACTTGATGTTTTCAGCAGCAAAAGATGACAATCTCTGTCCTATTTCTTCAACCATCTGTTTTGATGTTGCAACAGCAGTTATCTTGAGAAGCTCAAGTGGACAGTCACCTACATTATCAAGAGCTTGCATGAGGACTGCCCAGTGTGAACCAATTTTGACTCCGAAATCGATCAAATGAACTCTCTTTGCTGACTTGACATTATCTATGATGGCTTGAATTCCAGCAAATTGCGGCACTTGGAAGAAAGGTGATGATTGATAGCATACAACTGCAAAAGGCTTTGGATTCTGAAGAACCTTGTCCAAATCAAATGGTTTCTCTTCCCAACCTTCAGGTCTATTAAGTGATAATGTTCCCTTCTCCTTATCAATTCTCTCTCGAAGAGCTTCACAGAAGTAATACACAACTCTTTGAACAGGAGTACCTGAAGGAGAAGCAGACAAGTTACACAATCTTAATAACTCCGTTGCATGATCATAGTGTCTCTTGGAGAACATTTCAGCAGAGTCTTGAAGTAGAAGAGCAAGCTCAAAATCTTTTAAAGCTTGAGGATACAGACCACGATACGTGTTAGAAGTAAAGGAGGAACCATCCTCTTTCTTGGAGGTCTGCTGATGTAATTGTGCTCGCACCATTTCAAATATGCTTACTGTTGATGGTACATGAGATCCAGAAGTGTTTCTGTATGGAATATCATGGGGCTTCTCTCTCATTTCTCCACCACAATAATGCTTCTGCAGAATTGTGCATGATGCTGAAGGAAGACAAGAGCTTTCCTTCTTTTCTTCAGCACAACGAGGCCTTTGCATTTTATCCTTTCCTTTATTTGCAAGACTTGAATCCATGGCTTTTTGTATGGTCAAGTCCTCTTCTTACTGGATGCTAAAAAACTTTTCAAGATGCCACGCTCTTCCTTTTGACAAATCTTCAGTATAAATGGTTTTCTAATTCTATCCTCATTAGAGAATGAAGCTCATTTTATTCAGACCATTAAGACAAAAACTTGTGCTATTTTCATATTCCTTTTCCATCTAATCATATATAAGGTACCAAACAAGAAAAAAGGAAAAAAAAATAGAAGATAGGACAGCAAAAACAAGGACAAGCTCACTCATTTCATGCCTTATTTGGCAGCAGCCAGCTAGTAGCCGAATAAAAGAGTCTACTTCAAATAGATACAGTCCGAAACCACATTGCATCAGCTAATCAAAACTTCTGATTTGCTATACATCTCTATCTGTAAGGAGATACCAACAAAGTCTTAACCAAGAAAAAAGTAGCTTTCTTTTTGTACCAAGAATATATAACTCAATGTGATGATTAGAGTTATGTGATTCATTGCTGGATTTTTCTGAGGTTTATGATTAAAATTTAAATCCATGTTCCCTAAGAAGCTACTTCTAATATTTAATCTATTTCTTTTCCTAAGTTATCTTTTTTAATTATAAAAGTTCCATGGAAGTGTTCTTCATCTATAGCCTTGCATATTTATTTAGACAGAAGCAAAAACTTGCTTTTCTATTTCCTTATCTTTCTTTTCCTAAAGAATAGTCAACAAATGGAAATTTGATATAAATAAAAGTTATTCATTTTACTTTCTAAGTTGATAATAAAACTAACTATATGAATGCAAAAACAATTTTAAGAAAGTTTACCATCTTAATCATCATGTGTTTTTTCATTTATTTTATCATCAAGAGCCACATAGTACATGCCTTCTCGCTTGCATAACACGCCCTTGCCTCCTAATTAAAATGTTCAAAAGTTGACCAACAGAATATTATTATAACAATTTTAAGTTTAATTATGATTATACCTTGATCCACAAAACGGTCATACAAGTTGAACAATATTTGCTGCAGTTTTCTCAGATTTTGCTGACAGAAGAAGAAAAAGAGAAGCAGCAGTTTTTAATAGGAAATCATGAATTTTCTTTTCTCAAGATAAGTCCTCATAAAAGGAATGGAACCTTTCCGGCTTGGTGAAACTTCAGGAAAAAACAAAACTTGAATGGAGTTTTTTTTCCATTTGATAACAAGGCCTTTTAAATTCATAAAGGAGTTCTCAAGCATTTCATCAAGCTAAAAAAAACAAGTTTATCTTTCATTCCTCTTGTATCTTTTCATACTAGGTATATAGACCACGCGACCAACATACTACAATAACACTTTGCCATTTCCATTATCATGCTTTGGCCTGCATGCTAGAAGCAAGAAAGAACTTCCCTTTTCACTTTGAATTTGATCCATGATTTCTTTCTGGAGTCCAAGTTATTCCAAAAATCTTACTAATGTAACAGCCTAATCCGAGCTATTCTTGCATAAAGCTTCAAATGCCAACACTAACATTTCTGCCAAGATGATCTTTCATCTCTTCTTACTTGTCTCGTATTCACAATGAATTCTTATTCTCTTGTCTACCTTACAATAGCATTGAAGAGTCACGTATCTTATTTACATTGTTTTCGAACAGTAGTTAATTTAACTATCAGTTCCAAAGCCACAAGCCCACTTTGAAACATGAAACTATGCTCCAAAACAAGGTAATTTCCTTTTTCTTTCCTTCATTCTTTGGATACAGTAAATTGAAAAAGAAAAAAAAAGAAGAGAAGGTCATAGATATATGTAAAATTAATGAACAAATTGTAACAAACGAATAAAATACTTGTGAACAAGAAACAACTATTGCAGGCCTACCGAACACGATCTTTTCAACTTAACATAGACAAATTAGCAATGGGATTTTTGAGGTTTCTTCTGTTAGCATGATAGACAACTAAATGATTGTATATATTAATGTAATTATATAGTGATATAAATTAGCAGGATCATATACATTTGTTGTAGAATCATATGAATAAATATTGTGATAGAATAGCTGATTTGGAGGGATAGCAAGGCAGATTTAAAGGGATTCAATGGCAGATTTGTATAGATAGAATAGCTGATCTTTAGGGATAGGAATGACAGATCTTTAGGGATGTATAATCTTTATTTTCTCTATATAATGGAATGACTCTCTCACTTTGAGAGGCATTCAGCTAAAAATTGACATGGTATTAGAGCCTTCTCTTGGCTGTCTTGTTTCATAGAGTCATCTGTGGTTCCTTTTAATTTTTTTTGAAAATCTTGGTTTTTGGCTACCTCCTGCGAATTTTGTTCTTGGTCATTCTAGTTGCTTTTTTGAGTCTTTGTAGTTTTATAGCTATTCAAAAGCATAAATTCACATCACTTTGAATCCTTCAGTGTTCGTTTCACTAGAAAAAATTATTCTTCTTGGGAGTTTCAATTTCAGTTGTTTGTCACCGGCAAAGAACTATGGGGCCATATAGATGGAAGCGATCCTATTCCTACTGATGCAACAAAGCTAGGTGAATGGAAGATTAAAGATGCTCGGGTGATGACATGGATTCTAGGGTCAATTGACCTTCTTATTGTTCTTAATCTCAGGCCGTACAAGACAGCTAAGGCCATGTGGGATTACTTACAAAAGGTTTACAACCAAGATAATAGCGCAAGACGCTTTCAGTTGGAGTATGAAATTGCTAATTACTCTCAAGGAGGTCTTTCTGTTCAGGATTATTTTTCTGGATTTCAAAACTTATGGGCTGAATTTACAGATATTGTCTATGCCAAAATACCTACTGAATCCCTATCAGTGATTCAGGCAGTTCATGAGCAAAGCAAGCGAGACCAATTTTTGATGAAATTACGCTCCGACTTTGAGAGTGTTCTCTCTAACTTGATGAATCGTGACCCATCTCCCTCTTTGGATGTTTGCTTTAGGGAATTACTTCGTGAAGAGCAACGTCTTGTCACACAAAATGCTTTTA